>CM076406.1:19624867-19794963 GCA_038363315.1 Mugilogobius chulae | reverse complement strand
AACAGCCTGGTTACAGCTTTCAACCTCCACATTTTCTGAAGAATATTTTATTACAGAACAAGATGCAGCATTCGTAGTATTCCTTACATTGCCAGACTCACCCGAACAGTTGAGCCATACAGGTAAAAACAAAAACAAAATTGTATTGTTTCATTTAATATTTTTGTTTTTTCTGTATTCCAGCCTTCCTGGTAAAACTAAGAAAGCATGTGCAGCCGCCATTTTAAATGTTAACTCAAAACATATTCTGCTCTACACCAAAACTTGTCTGCTTTAATAATTATTAAATGTTGAACACCAACTAAACAAGATGGAGATCAAAGAATTGTTGTTGGTTTAGTTACAGTTTTGTTCAGGATATTTACATTGCCTAAACACAGACAGCTGGATTACTGCATATGACCTTTGTACTTATTAAGAAATAAATAGTTTTTCTGGCAGTGCTTTGCAGTGGTCATTCAAAGCAAAACAATACAAAAAGTGCATAAATAAATAAATTCACCAACTCATACTGCAAATAAATAGACATATGCTGTGGCGTCTGAATGACATGTCTGTCATCATTACTTTGTAACACTTTTATCACACACAATCATTGGCTCCCATCACACAGATTCATAGTAAAACTTCTCAGACTTGTGATGTTGGCAGCAGGCACAGACGCAGCAGATATGTAGCTACAGCTCCTGAGATGATTACTTTACTCCTCACTGATCCAGTTCAAGGAGGTGTCATATAAGGACCCACAGGACAACTCATCTTCTAACAAGAATGAGACAAGAAATTCAGGATTAGATCTTCCAATTCACATACAGTTAGTTCAAATGACTTCAAACACTTACTGTGAAATTCCTTCACAAAATAACATGAGGAACATTCACTGAAGTGACAGTCCGGTTGCTTCAGGAGGGGGATCATTGGAGGAGGTGTTTTTTCCAGCCGCAGATTGGGAGCTGCAGGAAGCGGAGTGGACTGGTTTGCTACCAGGGCAGACAATTTTTGGTGTGAGGAAATAGCCTAAGACTCTGGTCAAGCTTGGAGCTGCGGCTGCAGAGATCACAGGACACCGGAGAGGCTGTGGGTCCACGAGGAATAGGAGTGTGGTCTCTGTGGGTGTATTGCCGCTGTGCTCCACTGTGATGCTCTAAGCGCTCTCTCTGCCACCAAAGTGACAAGGCACAATGGCCATTACCTAAAGAGGCACAATAACAAAAAATAAATAAATAATTGCATTCTCAGGGAATAAATAAAAATACACTTTCACGCTACCCTTTTAACGCTTTTATCATACCTCTTCACAGCAGCGCCTGCTGACAGCAGCTCTGTACTCAATACGAGCCCAAAGCTTGTCTCGTTGATCAGAAAGCGAGGGAAATGTTTCCTCCAGTTCTTGCCCAAAGCCAAGGAAAAATCTCATACTTATTCTCTTCCTCATCCTCCTCCATTGTATTAGCAAGATATCTTTACATGCAACAATATTCAAGGGAAGAACGTTAATTCATTACAAACGGCACAAGCAGAATGTACCAGTTTCGTAATACATACAAAGCCATGAAAAAATTCTTCCTAGTGTATTCAGCCAGAGAGAAGCGGCTCTTTTGAAATACACAAAGGCCATTGCTAGAAGATACTAAAGAAAGACACAGTTTCATGAAGAGAAAAAAAATATCTGAAGCTATGATTTACCTTGTCTGTTATTTTGCAACAACAGTCCATCCACAAAAGTCTTGGATCACATCATCATCTGTAATCATATCATATATTTAAATACTCTAAATCTCTCTTTCTCTCCATAGGGGAGAAAAAGCTTGTACTTACCAATAGCTTAAAATATGTGGCCATCTCCTGGCGCTGGATGATTATAGTTGGGGATGGAACCACTTGACAAAGTATTGTCATTTCTTTGGCTGGAGTGGTTCTTTCCTGGTGGCCCCTGGGCATCTTCAGCATTAGGCCTTTTGAGCCTGAGACCCTCCGGACCTGCAGAGAACGAGTACTGTTGGGTCTGACCCGCACAGTCACAGAAGGAGGAGTCTGGCACCACAAGGTCTGCTTCATCATAGTGTTCTGATGATGCTCAGCTTCAGTCATCAGTGTCCCTGGGCGCACTGGACACAAAACATATTGTTAAACAACATCGGGAGTTTATCTATAACATGTGACATTTTGTACTGATCAAATCTCACATTTGAAGTTTGTTTCGATAACAATTTATCTCTTAGTTGGGTGACTGAAAGAAATATAATGTCAAAGGAATGCTAACTTTTGTAACTGAAACATTAGCGAAGCTAACATTAGCACACCTTTGGTTAAAACATCACAGAGCTCGTGTAGCACAAAATCAACAACAAACGTTATAGCTAGTGTTGGGTGATATAAGAAAAAAGATTTCTGTATCGTGCTGTTAGACCAAGACGTATATTTCAAAGAAAAATATACACTAATGTTCTGTCTTTTGACTTAATTAGTGATTTACCGAGATGGACGATCCGCGCCAATCATTGAGGTCACGTTAGTCGGGAACGCGCAAGTAGACGTCAAAGCCGCGCCGCCACTGCCCTCCTCTGAGTAATTATTATTATTATTATTATAGTAGTATTATTAGTATTATTAGTATTATTATTAATGGGGTGGAGACTAAAATTGGAGTGGACCTGTCAGTTGTCTATAAAAAGCAGTGCAGAGGCCAGCCCCTGTTACCTAATGAGCTTATGCTCTTGTAAGTAGGTGAGTTTTATGTGCCTTAGGTGGCATATGTGCATGCTGAGGAGTTCACTGAAAGCTTGTTAATCCTATCAGCTCTTTGTCCTTTTGTAAGGTGCACTGGGGAGGATGTATTTCAGACTCTATAAAAATAGTCTTGATTTTTTTTTTTTTTTACTACTTCTGAGGACATAATTTGTGAAATGGATTTCCCTTTGGGTTTTTTTCAGAGTTTTCTTGTGAATGGACAATTTATCTGCCTAGACAATCCAGGCCATCTGAAAATGACATACAGCAGGTGGCTAAGGACCTGGGCTCGGTGTGCGGCTCTGCTACATTCACTGCTGCTTTAGCAACAAGGAGAAGAGACTAAGCTTACCCACAAAAAAGTTTTATAATGGGCTGTGCACCTTCCAAGGTAACCATTTTGGGACTTTGGGCTCATTGAGGAAAGGGCGAATGCTACCTCCTTCGCCTTTGCAGAATCCAGAAAAGGCTAAGTGAAGAGGGACATGACTGCAATTTTCTGGGATCAGTAGACACAAAGGAGAGAAAGGCACTGAACAAAATCTGGAAAAGGATGTTCATTTTCTTCAACAGAAGAAGTGTGTGGCTGATCTGACTCCTGAAGCTGTCACCATGGATAAAGTGAAGACTCAAAGAGTGGAAAACAACACCCAAGGCAAGAAAAAACAGGAGAGAGACCAACTGGAGCAGACAAAAGCTAAGTAAAAAAACTAAGAAAAACACAAGAACTGCAAAAATGTTAAAGAAGAAAGAGAAGGAGACAGACAAATGCCACAGCGATCAAAAAGTGGATTTTCCAGAACCTCTGGTGAGAGCTCACCAAGGGGCTTATGCTTTTTTGAATCCAAGTATAGTCAAATATGACAGTTTAGTTGAATTGTTGGAACAAGCAACACAAACTCAGGCACTTTTGCAGCCTATGGTGGCTTTATGGCATTACGATATGAAGAACTCATTTATGGATTAGAAGAAATGGCAGAAGAGGGTGAAAAAGTGTTTAAAGAATATGGGGAACATCTAGCCTGGCCAAGCCAAATGAAGACCTCTCATCCTCAGCTCCAAAGTGTAGTCCTGCCGAGGGTGAGCCCCCTCCAGACCTTTTACAGCAGCTGCTTCAGTACACCACACAGAGAATGTGCAATGTGAGTCATAGTGTTGGTCGATTGGGAGACTCTGCCTTAGAGGAAGCAATGGAGTACTTTGCCTCAGTCTCTGAGCTTTTAGAGGAGAAACTCAAAGCCAAACACACAGCTGAGACAAGACTAATGCACCTGCTATGTCGCATTGAAATGGCCTCTGTCCGAAAGCCGGGGCCTGAGGATTCAGCTCTGTTTAGTGAGGACAGTGGTATCGGTGGAGAAAACGAATCTGTTGCCGGGTCTGATAAACAGCACAGACCTGAGAGCAGTGGTTCTTCTCGAACAAACAGGACTATGTCTGCCAGTCCAAAGAGATATAACTCGTTTCCCAGAAGACAGAGATCTTCTAGCCAAATGTTTACAAATCAGATAAGTCCAAGTGTTTCTCTCACATCACTTAACTCTTTAGGCTCTACATGTACTATTCTGGCTAACGAGCACATAGACTCATTACTAGGATCATTCTCTGGAGAGGATGATGAGGATGAGGAACATGAAAACATGAAAGACAAGCGCATGCTTAGGCCACGTTCTGTATCTGTAGACAGTGACCAACCCAAAAGAATACCTCACAAGAGAATAGAGAATCCGCAAAACATGGAAATGACACTAAAGATGAAAAATGCCATCAGTGGTAGAATACAGTTTTCAAAATCAAAGGCAGCTGACAGCCCCAAAAGGAATAGACAACAATGGACTGAGGATAAAGAGCAAACTCCAAAACGGCCCCAAACGCTAAAGAGTGGACAAAAAGACTTCAGTGCCCAAAACACGGCGTTCTCAGTCAGCAGAGTCACTTAAGAGCAGAGGTGAGGATCCCACATTGCTTGAATTAGAAAGAACACAAAAAGATTTAAACCAAAAGCTGCAAAAACTGTCCAAAAATAAAGTGTCAAATATTAAAACTCCTGCAGCTAAGCCAAACCAAAAAACTCCAATCATACAGTCTCCAAGACGAATTAGGAAAAGTACATCTCTGGAAAAAAATGTCCAAGCCTCTGGCAATAAAGTAAGCACTTCAGATCACAGCAAGATGAAACAGGAAGAAATGAATAATGCAGAGAATCCCAATAAATCTGATGAGATATCAACAAAGGACATTAAAGTGAACACCCCTCTACTCCTCCATCATCACCAAGGCCGTCCTCACGCCTTTGCCGCGGCCGTAATTCTGTGAAAAAACTGATAGACACATTTAGTCAAGGAGTAGAGGAACTTGAGGGGCCTAAAGTTCTTGGCCCTCTCAGAGGAGTGAAAAAATGTGGTGTCCCTGTTATACCTGGGTTGGGTAATATGGAGGCTGTACTCAGCAGTGGGATCACCAGCTGTAGACATGAATCTGACATTGAGAAAACAGACTTTTTAGACTTGGACAGCCTGCCTCCACCCCAATAGAGGTTTTAATGGACAAATCCTTTGAAAGTGCTAAAAGTTTGTCAACTGGACTGTCAGATGATGGAGTTAGTAAAGTCAATAAATCACCTTTACTGAAAAGAGCCATGGTATCACAGCGACTGAAAGCTTCAGTGCAGCCAGTGACTGTGCTGCCAAGCAAGGAGGTGTGCTATCAGCTTCCAAGACAAGCAATGCTAAAGTGAACAGAGAGGAGACACCTGCTGCATCAAAGCTTAGCCAACCAGAACCTCCACAAAAAGAAAACAATGTACTATACCAACAAGCTAGAAGAATTATTAATCTTAGAAGTTCTCACGCAGAGAAACCAGCTGGTTGTGTGTCGTCAGAAACGTCTTTCACTGAAGATAAATCAATGAAATGGAAAATAGCCCTATTCCAGTGCCTGATCCACACACCACAGTATCTGCTGTGCCTCCTTCAGTTTCAGCTGCCAATGCACCTACTACTAAGACACGAACGTTACCCTCGACGCCCACAACCTCAGGTTTCTTTCATAGAAGACTCCCAAGTCCCAGCAATATCAGAAGACAGCCTTCCCCATCCTCCTCCAGCAGTTCTTCTACAACCAGCACTCCATCAAGCTCAACCTTTCAAAGAAGACTTCCCAGCACACCAGTGGCCAAGCAAACACATCAATCTACAGTCCTATTTCCTCTTACTCTTTCAAAGCCCCATCACCCCTGCATCTCCCAAACTACATAGATGGTCAAGAGAGAACAGCAGAGAAGACTTATCGCGTAAACTGAACAATGCCCGGTCAGTGTTTTGCCCTGCTTCTCCATCATTGTTTGAAGCCCCGCCTTGTCCTGTCCCCAAACCTCCTGAAGCATGGACATCTTCCAGGGTGTCTCTTCTCTCTCGCATGTGGGGTGGTCCGGACGCTTCCCTGCAAAAGTGCAAGGATCTCGACCATTCATCAGAAGGACTCAGTCAGACAGAAGGCCAAGTTTAAACCTGCCTCCTCAGTCTCCAATAGTTTCCTACGCAGAGACCTGTGGCAGTGAGCCTATGATTTATTCACCAGGGTAAGTGATTGTAACTTTTGAAAATTACACTGACATTTTTCTTAAAGCAGAAATTGTGTGGAAACCTATTGTCCATTTGACTAAACATGCTGTTCTGTTGTGTTCACAGGCTGGATGATGACCCACTGGGAGAGGAGGATATATGGGGGAGCCAATCAGAGCTCCGGGCCACACTCAGGTCTGCCTCCCATCCGGACTTGTGTGTTGTGGGACAGTCTCTGCACATGGACTAAAGGGAGCCAATGAAAGGCCACTGGGATTATGGATTAGTGGGTTTTACTGGGGATTTAAGGTGACAAGGCTCGCAGCACTTGAGAGTAAGGCAGGGCTAATTGTAGCCTGCCTCTGATAACGTGAGATTGTGTCTTTGTGTAACATGTTTACCTTGGAACTGAAATTATGTTTTATATTAGAAAACCTATTCTTTTTTTTATTTGGAGGTTTGGACATTTCCTGTTTTGTGGTGTTCAATTTTTATGTTTTTGTTTGTTTGTTTGTTTGTTTGTTTTTACTAACCAAACTTTTACAATGCCATTATTGTTTTTTGCAATGAATGTCACTTAAAAAATATACATTTAAAAAGCCTTCTGCTTGACACTTTTCTCTTAGCTTATTTAAATCCTTAGAATTACAGCTACACTTTTCACATGTTTCTCATCTTGAGTTCCACTGTATTTGGTGACACTACACATTTTTATTTGATCCAATACCAAGTGTAGCCAGAGCTGCAGTATCACATTTATTATCAATTTGTTTGGCACTAAAACTCCAACAACAGCAATGAAAATAAAACAAAACTCCATTTTACTGTAAAACATTTAAAAATAATTGTGTCTCTGTACAAATGCTACAATGTAATAGTAATACTTAATTTTATTGAAATTATGTACAAACCGAAAAAAAAAACAAATTAAAATACATACCAACCTGGTTATTCAGGACACAAAACTAGTCTTGTTGTAGACTCTGCTCTACTGTACACCTTTTTTTATTGGCATTCATTATACCAGTGCAATTTCTCCTTCTCTTTTTGAAATTGGCTTCACTTCTTTCACATCCGCAAAACATAACCTTCATGCTGGCAGGTAAACAACCCAGGTTTCTGAGAGAGATCAAATCCTTGAGTGGCTTCCTGCTCTGAGAGGGTGAATGCTTAAGTCAACCACTGCACAATACATGTGACCTAAAGCTCAGTGTATGCTGCTAATTGTGCTACAGACCTTTTCCGTGCTGACAACATTCTCATTTAAATATCACGGTCATAATGTGAAGCAGTGAAGAGGAAAGGGCTATTACAAGCAGTGTTGGGAAGTAGCTGTACTATTTTGGAATACTTATTTTTTTTTAAATGTATTTATTTACTTTCCCTTTTATTTGGTACAATTCGGAATGTGGTTGCTTTTCTAAAATCAGATAAATAAGCTATGATATTTGACAACGCAATATAAGCTTTGAAAGTCACATCTTTGGTGAAAAAATAATATGTGTGCATATATGTGTGGCCTTCCTTCTCAAGTTTCTTGCCAGGTAAATCCAGATATGTAATTTGCTTTGTCATTGTCTAAAATAGGCAATAATAGAAATATATTTCATCTTCCTATTACAACACATCCATTTTCAGTAAGTCAAAGCCCTTTTAAATTGAGCAGTTTCATGTATTTGTTTGTTCAGTATGTGAATCAATAACAAGTAGGCTATAATGTAAGTCTTACACATACAATGTAAGTAACACAACATGATAAAACTCAAAGTCTGACTCTAGTTCAAGGCACGACCTTATGCTCGCCACTAGAGGACAGTGTTGCTGCACATTACCGACTCCTCATTGGGATTCATGCAAATACAGCACAGGGAAACTCACTTAGCACGTTTGTCCCACATTATGAAGCTTTATCTGTATCAATGATACTTGGATGTGTCAGACATAGGCTACATCAAGGACAATGTGCACTGGTGGAGGAAATTCTCTTCAGGGAGATACAAACACGAGTCAGAAATGAGCTCATGTTTATGTTGACGAGACTCCATGAATAGTCAATTTCAACAGCATTGTTTTTCCACTCTGGTGCAATCCTTTTAAGCTTGAATTTTGTATGTAATAGCCTTAAAACATTTTCTGGTTGAGTGTCTATCACCTGTTCGCCTGTTGGATGAAAGCAGTGAACACCATTAGGTCCAATTATAGGAGATACTGTATTTGTGTATAATTCAAAGAACTATTTGGACTGATTCAGCTTGAGTAATCTTATTGCCCTGTAGTTCATTCTCCAGAACTCACCCCCTAGCCCCGCCCACTTGTATGTATGCCTAAAAACGAGTTCAGGTTTAAAATGAATTCATAAAAACATACTGGACATACCTTTAGGTGTCATCAAACATCTAAAATAAACAAAAGACCTATTAGAACTATTCATTCATTTAGTGCTTTTATCCACACTGTCTTTGCTGACATTTATGCAACATTTTCCCAACAGCCTGGATCTGCCTCAACATCTTATCACCATGTGTCCAGTGTTTATAATATACATATCTGGAACTATTGCTTGATTTATTTGCCAGACCATCACCATCCAAAACTCTTCAGTGCAAGTGCCTGTTGGATGTGAGCTCAATTATGGCCTAAATTGTGCATTAATGTTGTTTATTAGTTTGTTGAATTTGTCATTTAACAAGACGGGGCTAAAATGCTTTTTGCTGAATGGGTTACTGTTCTAATTGCATACTCCACACAGTTGATTGCATATTTGCACGCTGGGGCTGGAATCAACATTAGCTTTGCCGTCCTGCATTTAAATGGATGCCACAAGCCTCATGTTGTTTGGAGATGAGTGGTGCAGGCAGTTCAAGCATACAGTGAGAGGAAAACAGCATGTATACAATGAGTCCACAAAGGAACTGTAATGCTACATCACTCTCCCTTATTCTAATAAAACAATGTGTTACTTAAGAAAAGTACAGATGCAGGAGCAAAAGTATACATGTGGGAATAATATGGGTTTTAAGACAAATTGTTCTGATTTTTTTGTCAATTTCATAATCAGAATATTTGATCAGTCAATTTTGCTCTGTTTCTAGATTTGTTTTATCTAAACAGCAACATGAACTCAAAACCTTGAGCTCTGATGAAAATGTATCATTGCACAATTCATTCATCATCTAAAAACTGTGACCATGTTGCTAATTGAATTTCTATTGTGCTTCAACACTAAGACATAAGTTTAAGTAAATATCTTATAAATAAGATAAAAGAAGTGAAATACCCATCAAAATGAAAGTGGCCGGCCTGTTGTCACAGACATGGTGTCTATACCACGCAATTTGAAACTGTGTCATAACACAATTTCTATTGTGTGTTATTATTCATGAATACTAACACACATTCCTAATTTTAACCTAACCACTTTCAATCGCAGACCTAATCTTACCCATTTTTGTAATTTCAGACCTAAACTTAGCCATAAACTCGAAATAAAACCTCCTGTTTGTCCTCAACCAAATCGCATGTCTGTACCACACCAAAAGGCAGAAGCGTTGTCATGAATGCAGTTTGTCATGGGTGGTATAGACACGCAAGCCATGAGAAAATGTTGAGGTGGCACCATGTAACTTTCTGGATATTTTAATTACACGAATGTTCTGTTTGCTGTGTCAGTTCTACATAGTACCTGTGATTGGTCTGCGTTGGTCTGCCCATCTCTTCTTCTTGTTATTATTTATTTATTTAAAACAAGGACAGTGCACAGATTACATTAGTCTCACAAGGAGAAGAGATGCTCTGCACCAGATTTAGCTCAGAGTAGGTTTTAACAAGAAAAAGTCCATCATGCCAGTGCAAGTTCAATTCAAATATTACAATACATATACACAATATCTTTGTGTTCCAGCTGTGCACTGGTATAATTTGCAGTATTGTAACATCCTCTTCCATTTTGTCAAACTCACATCGTGAGAAAGGTGGAAAATCCTGTGATTTAAATGTCTTTTATTTTTTGTTTTATATTTATTTTGTCTTGTTACTTAGTTACCATTTAAATTGATATTGAGCACTTATGTTCATCTGTTATCTTTGAGCACTAATAATGTTCATCGTCTCTTGTAGTCAGAGACGATGAACAGTATTAGAGCCATAACTACAAATTAACATCCTAAAATCATTTTGCGCGCCCAAATTTTACTTTGAGACTCTATGTATTCATATTATAGCGTAAAAAACAACAACAACAACAACAACAACAACAACAACATAAAACTAAGACCTAAGTCTATGTAAATCAATATCAACTTAAATTAAATACAGATATAAATATTGGATTGAAAGAAAATCTAATAAAGATTTGACATCGCTGCTTACTAAGTATCCTTGTATAGTTTGACTCGTGACATGCTTTGGCCTGTCCTAAACTCCCCTTTGTGTTTGGCCCATTTGTGACAGTGATGTGCCAGTACTGGGTCAGTCACAGCCAATGCCACTGCTGCTTGGAACCAGAGACAAGGGGAAAACATGAATTTTCTGCAGCCTGTGTACCACCTGTTTGTTCAGGCACTGATCTGGTTGGCTCGTCGTGACTGAGCTGTGTGGGCCGAGCACCGGGGCTGATGGGAAATCACAAGGCTGTGTGTCATAGCTCATAGTCGACACTGCCTCTTATCAGGTCGGTGTTTGCCCAGTGCTGCTGTGTATGGCTGCTCCTGATCTTGCTCTCTGATTACAGGCTGTGTGGAGGCACCTGGAGCTGAAGGTGAGGCTGAGCTGGAGCACATGTCCTCACGCACGCTGCAAAACAGGCATTAGAACTGGGCTAGCATGGTGATAGAACTCAGCCAAAGGTAAATATGGGGCATAAATTAACAGGTTATTTACACAGTTGTACACAAATACGTTCTACATTCAGTAACTGCAGCCAAAAGTGTAGTGGAACATAATGAAATTTAATAGAGAAAATGTGATTGACCACCTATAGGCCTAATATTATAATGAAATGAAAAATCAAGGTTATTTTGGTAAATGAAAGACATTCTGTGTAAGGGACATCGGAGCCATCATCATCATTCTTATTGTCATTGTAGATTTTGCCAAAAATTGTATTTGCCTATGGAATTTTCCCATTTTTTTATTGTTTGTAATGTTTTTTTTTTTATTATTGTTTTTTTCCCTTTATTTAACCAGAAAGTCCCATTGAGATTAAGAATCTCTTTTGCAAGAGAGACCTGGCCAAGGTAGCAGCCAACACTATCAATACACAAATTCAGACAATATTACAGGTCTATTCCCCAGGTCTAGAGCTGGGCAATATATCGAATTTTAGATCATATGGTGAATGCTGTTTTTAAGATGTGCAAAAATTAATACTGAGTATATTGTGCGGAAAAAAAACAAGGAAGCTAATCCCCCTAATAAAAAAAAAAAGCTTCTGAAATAAGAATTACATTTCTTGTTCTATTGGCAAATCTTTATTTAAGATAGTCAAAACTGATGAACACAAAAAAAAGTCATAAAATTTGTCAATTTCAGATGTTTTTCCAGTGTAGTAACAAATTTGTAGACTGGTTTGAGCAAGTTTTTTTTGTGGGACTGACAGAATATCGTTCAAATATTGTCATCAAGATATGACAAAAAATATCAAGATATTCATTTTGTCCATATCGCCCAGCCCCACCCAAGTCAATTATGAAGAATAATGTAGGTGCAAGAATTGATCCTTGCGGGACACCCTTTTTGATGGTAAGAGAGAATAACCCTCTGCAACTACACATTGGGTTCGGTCTGTGAGGTAATTTCAGAACCACTCATAAAACCAAAAGACCAAATCATAAGACCAAAACCACATAAACTTAATTTATTTAAAAGCAGTTATGATCCACTGAATCAAAAGCATTTGAAAGTTCAACAAAGTGGCTACATGTTTTTTTTTTTGTCCAGGGCTCTGTTATAATATTATTTGTAAGAGAAACAATTTCAGCCCAGAAAACATTACATCTTTTTCATTTTTGTTATAAATACCATAAGCATTTAGCTCAGAAGTCAAGTATTCATGCAGAATGTGGTGTGGATGACATTTGCAAATACTCCAGTTACATGCTTGCATTTGGAACATTCTGATGACATTTTTTAAGACTTAAAAGACTCAATGAATACTTTCATCGTAGAAAAAACACAACCCTTTCTTTACTGTGCAATTTGAACTTTCAAATTTAGATCAGTACAAAAATTCAGAAGATTCCATGGATACATAATGTAATCAGCTTTCATTATTCTTATTGTATTGTTTATTGCCATCTGTACTTTCATGTTCCAATCTGTCTTTACACTGACCTTGCCTCGCAGACGTCACTTTTATCTCATAATTAAATACTCTCTATAAAACAACTTTATTTATTGCTTCTCACCTCCACAGTGTCTCGCTCTTACTCATAATTACTTGTACATAAAGAAAACAAGAACAATTACAGAAGTATAACTCTTTGATACCGCACATCATTTATTTTGCCTTGTTCTTGTATAATTAATATGCCATATGGTGATGGGTGCACAACAGGATGCAGGGCTTATAGAGGTGTCTTTCATGTGGTGTGGATCAGCTGTGGTGGGCCCTGCAGCTCTGGCACTCTTTCATCTCGAACAGTGAAGCACATTCTGAGGCTGGTCGTGTTAACTCTATCCGATCGCTGCCGGGGAACTGTCAGAGAGGTTACGCGTGTGTTCACATCCATGTCAATGAGTTGATTATTAGATCACGTTTCTGTTAGCTACAGGTTTTGTGCACATAAGAGATGATACAGAATTGTAGATGTGTAAACACAGGAACAACTACATTTTAAGTCAAAATTTTTGTCTTAATCTATATATAGATAAAATGACATTCTGATTTACATGTAATTACATAGCAACACGTCTAAAGGGACCTGTAAAGGGAATGTCACTTTTGTACTTAGGAGCATTTCCTGTTAGTGTTAGCATTTAGACATAAACGCATCTCTTTTTAAAGACAGAAGTGTCCCAAGGTGAAATATTCCTCAGTCTTTAATTAATAATAATTTCTGTATATTTACCACAACTCACTTTTCACTGTCTGATCCTCCGAAGATGTATTGGTTGTAAACTGGTGTAGTGAAAACCTCATAAAAATGAACTAAACAGGAAATCCCAAGTCCAGAACTTGACTATTTTGAACTTAAACTGGACCTATTATGTTAAATCCACTTTTCTGAGTTTTTTTGCAGTGTTCTAACAGTGTTATCTCAATGTTTGTTTCCACAAAGTTGTATTTGGATTCATTTATGCATGTTTGAGTAATCTTGTATTGTTCTGCAGCAGGTTCTCAAGTGCTCTGAAATTCCCTGTTCTCACCTACCACCTATCCCCGCCCACTTTCTTGTATTTATTTGTGGTTATTTGAAAAAAATAGATTCGTAGTAAGGCAAGTGAGGTTCACTATTACCCAGAAGCCACTTTTTACACAATAAAATATAGTAATTTCAAATCTACTGCTTGTTACAGTTAAATTTTACAATGAAGAGGCGGGGCTTATCAGTTCTGTAGTTTTGAACTGTAGCTGTTTCTATTTCTAAGCCGTTCGTAGATCAACATTACGTTTTGTGATAAACAAAATGTGAATTATTGATCTATACTTATGTCATAGTTTGTTACTAAATACATAGAAAAACACAATAGGTCTCTTTTAAACAAGCCAACTGATGTTCTGTGCATAGAGCATTTGTTGCTGAATTAGATTGCAGAAACACCAATAAAAAATTAAACTTAATTTTTCTTTACATAGCAGCTTTAAATCATCAGCCAGGTAGCCAGTAGCAGCAGCAGCTCTCAAAGGTCCACTGCATAACTAAGAAAATCATGTTTTTGTCTTAACAAATAAGACCCATAATCAACAGAAGAAACCTATTGTCCTCTCTATGTGTGGTTGTTGCACAAATATGCTATAGTTTGTAAGATTCATATTGACTCATAGTTTGTTTATTTACACCGTGCATGAGAACGAGTTGTACACAAATGCATTTCCATATAAATAGAGCATTCCCAATCATTGAATCTGCAATAACATGACAGTTTGCTATATCTGGGAATCCGAATGACGAGTGCATATAGAGAGGTGATTAAGGTCTCACTATTTGCACTGAGTCATAATCAACTAATCAAAAGTCAATCTCTGAAGCTGGTCAGTGTTATTAGTATGCAAAGCAGCCATTCTGCCCCGTGTACACATGTAGTCAGGCCTGGAAGATGCCCTTGCCTCCTCATGGACAATAAGTGAGATTCATTGTGCACTAAAGCTATTAGTTGGTAGCGTGTGCATACATTTGAGGGCTTTGTACTGGCTGGCTGTATGAAAGCCCAGGTCCCAACTCTGCCACTGCGCTCTGCATCTCAATAGCAGCATTAGCATTCAGGCTCTGTAAACTGTGCTGCATGAGCTCAAAAACTCCTGATGAACCAGCAGTGGGATGGACTGGACTAACTGCAGATCAGTGCAGCCTGGTGCAAGGAGACTTCACTACATTTGGACAGCATGGAGTAGAGTACATTTCAGACATAGTTATGAGTTACATTCAGTGTTGGGGAGAATACTTTGAATAAGTTACTGAATACTGAACATTGTATTCTGTTACATAGCCCAGAGTCATGCAATCTTAATACTTGAACTAGATTACTTTAAGTTACATTGTGTTATGAAATTGTAATTGTTATTGTACTGTTGGTAATTTATTTATTATTATTATTGCATCATGTTTTCCTCACTAAAAGCATGTTTATGAAGCTTAAATTTTGTGCTAAAAACACAATGTATAATTTCATGTGAAAAGTTTGAGAACCACTGATCTAAGCCAGTGGAGGTCGCGAAGAAAATTCTGGCAAGATGATTTTAAAATGTAATTTTACAAATATTTTTCTGTATTCAAGCAATTTGTAACTTTGAAAACAGCGTTGTAATGAATGTCTGTCAAATAGCATCAAACTGAAAATAATTCAGATTAAACCTTATTTTGACCAGATTTCCAACTTGAAATCAATAAAAGGTCTAAGTGATTTTAAAGTAAGGGTCGCGAGTCACTGGCATGGTTGTTTTGGGGGTCCTGTTCTGAAAAGTTTGGAAACCTCTGATCTAAGCTATTAAATTGAGCTATTAAATGAAGTATGATTTTCAATGTTAGGAACAGCACACATCAGTACATGTAGCCCAATGTTAAACTATGGGATCATCAGAGTACTACTCAAAAGTGCGATACATGTATTTATCACTAGCAGCACAAGTTGTTCCATAACATTTTTTCTTCAATATTTAATTTAGTGTGTCTACATGCAGATGTTAGGCATATATCTTGTATCAAACATGGTGGATGCTCATGGTTGCTATTATCTGAGCTGTTCTACACAGCTCTATACAGTATCTTCCAAAATGTTTCTATTACAATATTCCATTGATTTCAGAGTGATTGCACTTTTCTGTTGCAATTGAATTTGGCAATTCAAAACAAAATATGAAAATAGCCAAAAGTCAAAAACAGTCAGCTGAAATTCACAAGTTCCAGTGTGACTTGTTTGTTTTCTGTAGTACTAAATATAACATGTGGGAAAAAGTAAGTAAGCATTCAAAGATTGCACAATTAGATAAGCTAGTCTGCTTGCGTACACTAGGGGGCAATAACAGCACACTCTACTGTTCAGTGTGGCTTCCATTCCTGTGATTATTTCCAGGAAAGGATCATTTGGCTTCTTTTTCTTCCTCCTCACTGCGTTTTTGCACAACACAACCGTCATTCCTCTCTTACCACAACAACCTACCCACCAACACTCAAAGCTTCCCAACTGGAACAATTTATTCATTTCAAATATCATATCAATTTGCCTTCTCTGTTTTCTAATTTGCAGCATGCGGCAGGTGGACCTTTAACACATCCAATTTCTCTCAGCCTTGCAGCATCATTATCGCGCTCACGGAAGAGCCCAAATGAAGTTCTTGTTACAGACATGTGCGGCCCCTATCGCGGCTTCGCCATTGTGGAGTGTTTTCTGAAAGGTCAGGTAAGCTCCGCTGACATTGCTCCACTCACCAAATGTCAGGGTGTCCCAAGGGTCAGCGTGACTGACGGAGGACCTTATCGGCCAGGATAAAACCACCAGAGGAAGAGAGGTGTGCTGGGTTCAAGGGGCACATAGGTGACACATGAAACAGTAATGGAAGCCAACAAAGTACAAAAATAAAGATGCATTATGGCACTTTTCTGGTGCAGGGTCACATATGATCTCTCATTCTTTGCTTGAAAGGTCTTGCACAGGCATTGAAGGGCTCATAGTATGCTCATTACAATGTTACAAAATTAATCATGTTACCAAAAACACTGTTCTACCTAATGACATCACTATGTGGTAGTACAAGACATGCATCACTGTACTTCTGTAGAATCTTTTGTAGAAATTCAGCCCAAGAATTGTCCAAATTGTAAGGTACAGCTAAACTTTACAACTCACACAACTTAACAAAAGATAAAATAAATATGCAACAACTTAAGGTGGTCTAACGATTTGAATAGTTAAGAAGCTGAGACTAAAAAGCTGTTATCTTAAAAACTACCACTTAATGACATCACAAGGTGGACACAAAACAAGACTGTGAATATGTTTTTCCTGAGATAACACGACTAAAAACTGAAGAAGTGATTTTTTGTGTAATGGGACCTTTAGTCTAATATGAACTTTGATCAATAACAGTTCTTTTGCCACTAATCACATCGAAAAACAGCTTGTTCTTAAACCCCATAAATCTTTGGACTATTTTTTATTATTATATATATATTCTGGACTCTATGTGAAACTGAGGCTTTGTAGTTTTGGCTTCTGATGTCTGATTTACTCTGATTATAAGTGAGAAAAGGCTGTGGCGTCATGGTTGTTGTCATGGTTTCTTTCTTTTTCTAGACTTGTATTTAGCCCCATTCTCTCTTGATGATTGACGGCATCTGTACCTATCTCTGACCACACTAAATAAACAAACTAATAAATACATAAACAAATAAAACACAACTTTCTGGTGTCAACAGCATTACCAATATACACCAGAAAGGGGTATTTAATGGAACCGAGTAAGCTGAGAATATTACGAATGGATCAAGTTGTAATAAAGCTGTAAACTCTCTATAGAAAATGACTTTATTATATCAATACTCCCTCAGAATGTGTTAAGAAAACAAGTGGCAGTACTATAAAGCAGATTAGAGTCTTGAAAAAGCTGTGATTTGTTATGAAATACCCGTAAGAGCATTAACGCTAAAACATTTGAAGTGGTAATTTATTTTGACAAGCCTTTTGGTGCATGAGGAGTGAAGCTTGACTGTTTCTGCTGTGGTGATGTGAAGGACAACTCTTCACTGTGCTAAAATAATAACTTAGAAGACATAGACAGCATTACTAATGTTTCATAATTGGCTAAAATTGATGTTTGATGTTGAGGAAAGATGTTCTTAAATGTTGAGTAAGTCGTCTTCGCTCTGAACCTCGGAAACACAATTCAATTTGCTTATTTCCTTTTTGTTCTTTGCTGTGCTGCCAATGATAGAGCTCTAGCACAATTCCTGACTAAAGACTAAAATAAGTCAGATAACATTTTCTGTGTAACCCTTAAGCTTGTCTTAGACCCTTTTCATGCTGCGTCAGAGTCACGTCACAACTGGAGTCAAAAGAAACAAACACTCATAACCTGAGCATTAAAAGTTCAGGATTTACTGTCATTAAAATATTGTTTTATTGTGAACTGTAACTAGGGCATTGGTGTTAACTGTTAGCCTGACCTTATCCAGCCGTGCAGGTGGAGTTTGATGTTAAAATTGATCTGTTTTATCAGAATTCTAGCTAAAACTGTACTGTTGTCAATCACAAGACTCTAGACTAGCGCTAGCAAATTTTCAAAGCTACAAGTAACCAAACCTTGGACACAAAGCCCCAAAAAGCGACTCTAGTCCAACAAATTAAGTAATAATAAAATAATTGGTAGTAAATGTGTCGTCTTTGAAGCACTAATGGGAGGTGCACACATTAGCATATTTAGCATTAGCTTCAAGACATGACTAAACTGTTAAAAGACAAGCATTTTAGCCACTAATGGGTCCAGCAAAGTAAAATGGCTAGTCCAGGTCACAGAACTGTTGTCTTGTGCATTGGTATGTTTTTTTTTTGTGCTTCTTATCAATAAACTGTGGAAGAATGTCTAGAGCCTTGTCAAAGAAGAATTTCTTCCACAAGTTGGGGCAGACAATAAAGGTTTTTTTAGGTCCCACAAAGAAAGTCACGATGCATATGACAGTTCTGAACAAAATCTGCTAGTTTGTATAGTTCAAACAGACGGAAACGGTTTGCATCTTGGACAGTAAAGTTAAAATTTCCAACAACAGTGATCAGACAGTATCAGTCATAACAGAAGGTCTAAGTGTATGAGCAAGTTAGTGCAGTTTCAAGTTTTACCTCCTCCCACTGGGCAAGGTGATCTCAAAACTTTGTCCATACATTTGAACACTTTTGTACTAGTAGCTGGGATCATCTTGATTTATTCACAAAAAAGATGAATGATTATGGCAGTTTTCTTCCTTTCTTTGTCTTCGATCAAACATATTGTAACGCAAGCAATTTCTATTATTGCAAATCACACAATAAGTCATCTTCAGTCTGTTCCTTCAAATAGCACAAAGTTCTCCAAACTCTTGCACAGATAACAAATTCCTTCAAAACCATACATACAAAAGAGAACCGGCTCCGCACATTCAGACATTCAATAAAGTTTTGTTCAAGTTGGGGCTGCCATTGTAAAAAGTAGCTGCTTCTTCCTTCGGGTTTTTCAATTAAAACAAAGCAGTTGGAAAGGGCTGCACATTTTATTATGCCGCGTCCCCACAGTGCACTATAAAGAGAATGGCTTTAAGGCGCGCTGTAGTTTCCCCGACTGTCCTGCTAATCTGAGAAGTGGCTTTTACAGTCCAGAAAAATGTGCCCTAAAGCTAGCAGAAGATTGTGCCTTAATTTACCTCTTTAAACCAATCATGCCCATGTTTTACAACTTTTAAAAACTACAGGCACAAAAGCAGGGCAAGATATTGTATTGAAAATGAATACAAACACAAATAGATTACAGGACGTATACCTACTAGGGACTTGAACTTGGACATTTATTGCTTAGATAAAGTGAGAATATGCAGGCTCTGTGAACAGTCAAATATCGATTATGCAACAATTTAAAGTGATTTAGATGTCAAAAGTACTACAAACCATATCTGCTTCTGAATCCTTTGGAGCACAAAAATGTCTGGACTCTTTGTAGTTTTGGCCTCTGATGTTTGATTTACTTTGATTATAAGTGAGAAAAAGCTCTGGCCCAAGGAAAGTTGGGCCCGAATCTAACTTTACTTTGCTGGGAAAGGAAAGTTGGGCAAGACAAAGTTGGATTTGCTTGTCTCTATAGAAGAATTTTTTGTTTATCAACACGGACATTGCACGTTGCCCATTATGCAGAAAGAGCTGCCGGTCATAGATACAGACAGTGGAATTAAGTCGAAAAAGCACCATTGTCAGCTAACTGCAAGAGTTTATCACTGTGAGAAAACAAAATGTATGCTGATAAATCAATAGTGTGAAATGAAACTCGACCTTACGACCCTTAAAAGTTACATTCAGGTGTGTGAAAAAACAACGAGAAAAACGCGGCCTCGAGCATCAGGAGACAGACGTCTGTCAGACCGGTTCATACCTGATCAAAACAGCTAGCCGTCATCCTGTTTTAGTGTTTTTTTCAAAGTAGTTCCCCCAGGGCGGAAAGTGACGTTGAACAAAAATCCCTCTAAAGAATGTCATTGTTTCAACCCAGTCTTCAAAGAAATAGGAGATATACAACTAAATGTTAAAAGCATACAATAAGCACAATTTGTACCTTTTTTTTTTTTTTTTTTTTACTACATCAATATGTTACAAAAAGCCAAAAAAAAAAAACAAAACAAAGAATTTTGGTCAATGCCAAGTGCAACATTTTTGAGGGTTATGGCTAATCTTAACCTACCCCAAGCTCTGAACTTACCCATTTTAGTAACTTGAAGCCTAAACTTACCCATTAAACCCAAAGAAAATGTCACCATGTGGCTTCAACCAAAATTTTCTTGATGTAAAAAAGGCGTGAAAGCGTGTTTATTGTACATTTTTGACAATTTGTTACGTTTCCCCCGGAGACTGTGTTGCAGTGTTTGTATTTTCCTATATGCATTACAGTACACGTCAGAGTAGAAGCAAGTCCACTTACAATCGTACGTTTCTTAATACATTTTGTGCAATAAATATCAATAAATAGATACCATATGTGTAATATTCTAGGAAAAGCAATAATATGATCTCCAGAAAGATTGCTGAGAGTACCTTTATGAGAGCTAAACTTGAACTCTTCTACATGCATTTAGAAAGTTAATTGCAGAAAACATGCACTTGGGTCTGGCTGCTTGGAAAATGTTTTTTTGGAGAGCCAACCAAAACATTTGTAACTGCTAATTACAAAACTGGGCAGAGCAGTTAGGAGGTCCCCATGGGTTGGATATGTTAATTTGCTAAGTAGACTGGCCATTGGGTGGATAAACAAACAAGAGGTAATTGCATTGGTATGGTTTGATTGGCAGGGATAAGAGCATTATGGGCTTCTGAGTGGAGAGTGTAATTAGTGGAGTGAATTATTGTTGAGTTATCCAGGTATCTGGATTATGAACTGTATTTTATTTTATTTATTAAATGTCCATGTTGATTGACATTTGTTTTAGCATTTTTTTCATGAACAATAGTTATTTATGAACACAACAAAATAAATAAAAATAAAATCTCTTTTTCTATTTTTTTTCTGTGGAGTGTTAGTTTTTATGCTGCAAAATGGAAAGCTTTTACTAGTTAGCTTGTTTGCAGTTGGAGATCAGCAAATCATTTTCTCAACAAACTCAAAAACATCTTATTTTGATTTATATTATTTTTTCACCCATTTCTCAATGTCGCTAAGTCAACTTGACAGGAGCAGTGAGCGCCACAGTGCAACACAAAGGTACCTATCGATAAATCTTCTGCAAGGCTTAGCTTGAAATGTAGCTAAGGGCATTTTTGTAAAGAACATGTTTTGGTGAGGGCCAAAAGGGCTTGTATTCAGAATGCTGTGGTGTCATTTGCAAACTCCAAAGCCATAGATTATCAAGGTTTTGTGGATCATATAAGCATTATCCTCAATCATACAGTCTTGTTTTCTTTCTTTGCTTCAAATCAAAATTCTTCTTCTTCTTGTAGTGTCCAAACTCCTTTTTTGTCACTGCTCAAACCTCTACCAATCACCAACTACAATAAAGATTTTAATATAGGACATAATTGTGTTTGAATAGACCAGCGAGTATATCAAACTGCACACATGTGGCAGCTGTTGACCGTTAATATCTCTTCTATAGTTTTAATCCCTGCACACTTTGTTGAGACTTTACTTTTGTACAGTTGGCTTTATTAATAGCCGATTCCTTGGTGAATTGGGTTTTACAAACTCTCTACACCAGCACCGACATTCTCCAGGTTGCAGTAATTTAGGTCTCTCTGAACAATAGCAGGGGAATGGGAATAACTCATTGCAGATCACATTGCAACTGGAGCAGAACGGAGCACCTTTTGGGACATGCAGCAAACAACTTCATCAGGATTTCGAAGTAATTTCGGTGTAAGAGGGCATGTGGATTCTACTGTTGGCCATTTACGAAAAAGGTGAGAGTGTTGGGAGTTAAGTGTCAAAAACAATGAATTTGGATTTTTAATAAACACAGAGTATAGGCTACTTATTTGTTTACAGGATTTTCAAAGACATTCAGAATCAGTTTTAGAAATGTATTCCATTATTTTGAACATATCTGCTTTTGATTACTTGAACTTTATTTAGCTAGGAAAGTCTCACTGAGATACAGAATTTCTTTTGCAGGCAGGTAGGATAGGGCAAACCGAAGATGGAGATAAGCTATGTCCAGCTGTCTCACAAACTTCCATCGCAAATCTACGAAGCAGGCCTCTGGATCAGTTCGAGGCTTTGAAACGCAGCAGCCCTGGTGCCTCTGGTTCTGTCCCGAGGATGTAAGTACCAGCCCTGGTGCCTCTGGTTCTGTCCGAGGATGTAACCAGCAGCCCCCATGCCTGGCCTCTGAGCCACATCAGGATCAATGTGCTCAAGCTCGAGCACCAATGCTGTTGAATTAAAGCTAGAATTGGATTAGACGATGATTCAATTTAGAAGAAAGGGTAAGTTAAGGAAAAGGGATTGGGGAAAGGTTAAGAAAAATCTACAACCCAGAACCAATTTAGAAGTTGGATCTGAGAGCTTCGTGCTGGCATCTGCTGTGCTATCGTATTGTGAATTTATCATTGTGAACTAAATCCTGGCTAGTTCATGCAATATGGTTTTATGGAGGTTTGTACTCTCTACTTCAAAGTATCTGGATTTGAGAATCTATTTACGTCAAGGATAGTCCAGCAGATTGGTTAAAAATTCACAGTTTGCTTCTACCTCCATCGTTTTGATCTCCTCTCCCCCTGGACAGGAGCCACTAGTGCCGCTCCCTGTCTGCCTCCAGCTTGTTGGTCACAGCAGCTCCTCTGGGACGTCGGTAAGCTGAATTCTTAAGTACCTACTGTTTATCACTCAGGGCAGCACAGGTCTACTCCCCAATGCACAGAGCACAGTTCAAACAATGGACAATGGTTATTCACAGTTGTATTTTGTCATGTTGTCATGGCTACACACGTGATTCCACCAACTCGTGTGCAGACACGTTCAATACCTCGCCTCTGAGGATCAATTGGATTCCCTGCTCAAAAAAGTCAGTAATAGCTCACATCAGTATTATGAAGCTTTTTAGACCTTTTTCAATACAACTCCCCCTCGATGATATCAGTCCCAGCAAACTTCTTGACAGAAATTTAATTAGAATTGACTGTAGTGTGTAGCTCCGGTGCTTTCATTCGGCCCGAAGCGTTTTCAATGGAATTTTGTTGTTATCTTTCTTTATTTTTCATCAGTCATTGTAGCAACTCCTCCAACTGCACTGACTTTTGCAAACCTATTACACAGCTTTGAGATAATGCCCTTACTTATATTGTTACATCTTATGAAAGTATTTTATTAACTCAATTATATTTCTGTTGTATTGTATCAGTTAGAAATCATGTTCCTCGATAAGAGCTCATGTTATTACTTGGCAAAGCAATAGGCTGGTGGTCAGGCCATTTGTGCCAAGTTCATTCTAATGATCAAAGCAATGCCTCTTGCAGACATATCTTTTTTTTTTTTTTTTTTCTCATAAAAATATACTGGCACTGCATAGCTTGTTGGCCTTGACAGTATCTGATCAATACAATTACAGAACTCACCACAAAGAAACTGAAATATAACTGAAGCCATTGGTTTTTGCTACAGTATTTATATTTTTATAGTATCTCTATCAAGATACATGTATTAAAAAGGTAATTGTTCCAGCTCATGTAAGCTCCATTTTCTTACAAGTTACTTGTGCATTCCAAAGAAAGATTAATTACATTTATTCTTCCATCCACTTGTAATGGCAAGGTTGTGGTTTGCTATACTGTATAACCACCAAAGGGTGCTATTTTAGAGAACTAATAAAAAAGAAAAAAAAAAAAAAAAAGCAAAAAAAAAAAAAAAAAGGCAAAATAAAACCATATGGAGGCACAGACACAGCAGTTTTTGCATCACATTTGTTGTAAAAAAAAAAAAAAAGAAAGCAGCTTCATTGCTATAAATCTACAAGCTGTAAACATACAAACCACAAATGGGCATAAAGCAGAGGATGACCTAAAGACTCTATATGCATCTAAACATGTCTCAAGTTTATTGATGAATGCCTTCATAACAGGTTCCAATGTTTATGTTTAAGAGCTATTATATAATAGAACTTTGATTTTGCACTTTTAAAAATGGACTAATTGAATAACAAAACATAATTTAAAATTTAAACTATGTAATTGCCATTGTCAGCTTAAAAGACCTAATTTCACTATGTTTTGTTTGTTTACTTAAAGCTTTACTTTGATAAACCAATTATTCTTAGGAACCTAGCATGAATTCTCACTCTATTAAAAAAAAAAAAAAGTTTACTTTTGGACTAAGAAATAAAAAAAAAGTTTAAAATAATAAGCTTAGCATGCATAGTAAATTAATAAAATTGATCATATGAAGTAAATTGAACCTATTTTTTTTTCTTTTTTTTTTTAAACCTCACTTTGAAAATCACTGTAGCAAGTGATGTGAATTTTCTCAATCTAAAAACTTGTCAAAAAGTTGAAAAATAATGCTGTGGAGGTACACAAATCAAAGGACCATAAAAAATAGTATAGGCTACTGCAGCAAATTAGATTAACTGACCAAAATATTGTCCACTATACACAAAACTTTATGAGCTCACTAGTCTGAAGCACTGCCTGTACACTTAATATTTCAGGTTGATCAGACATAAAAAAAAAAAAAAAAAAAAAAAAAAAAACATCTGCTGCCCTTTCTGTTTTATCTAGAGTTTGTGTATATTTTGATGTGCGTACCTTGTCTTTTTTGTTGTTCCCCTCAAAAATAATTGTTTAGATTTGCTTGGTTTGTTTTTATCTATTTTTGGGGTGCATCCCTGCTGCAAACAAGCATCTACAAAGAAATCCCACTTCACCTGTCTCCTCTAAATCTCTGCCATATGCTCGCCTTGCCAATTTAACTAAAGGTGTGCATGTGACAAAAATGGGTTTAAAATGCGCTCTAAGCAGCCTGTCCTCAGCCACCAAACGAGCAGAGGTAAACAGAAGTGGCATAGCCTTCCCCTGGGCACCGCCCTGTAAAACACACAAATATGCTGAAGTTTGAAGCCAGATTTGACTTGGAGCTCAAACTTAGATGTTTTTTGCAAATAAATTTCCACCCACTGATCTACACTTTTGTCAGTTGTTTGCCTGGAAGACACCAGTGTTCGATGTTTGCTAAAGGTCTGTGGAGATGTTGTTTGCTGGCAAAGCTGATAAACAAAGCAGTGACTCAGGAACAAAAGACTGTAAAGGTGAGGGAATACAGGCTTTGGCTGAATGGATGTCATTGATAGTTATTGTAACAGTATGTTTCATGAGTCAGATGTTGCAGCATACGCCTGAATCATTTTTAGTGGTGCACAGACAAAAGTACATCCACAATAGTGTCTCGCCTTCTGACCTTGTAGTATAATGTGGCATGTGATGCACAAGATAAAAGCTTTTCTTAGATACAACATCCATTCAAAGCTTTGGTTTGGAAACTAGAGCAGAGCCACATTAGCTTGAAGGAGCCATTCCTAGAAGCATAAGATAATAACAAAACGCACAGCTTTTATGAACTGTCCACTCTCCGCCTTCGCTCTCCCCAGTCACCTATTTCCTTCAACCAGAACCAAATCCATTTAAAGTCAATCTTCTTTTCCTATACGATATTGCAAACAGGTGAAGACTGCTGCACAAGGTGGACTGGTTACAAAGGCTAGTCGTCTTCTCTGTTCCATTCATTCTATGTTAGATTAGCCCTGTTTCACATTGTTTGGTAGCCAGTGTTAGGAATTACTGTAACTAAATACTTATACCAAAAATATGTATTCAGAAAACTAATTTAGAGAAGCCATGTTTAGTTAGTTACTTTTTCATTTTCATTTGAGATATTCAAAATACAGTTGCTCTTTGAAAATGTGAGGAATACGTTTCGTATTTCAACACACAATATGGAGCTTAACTTCTCAGAACTAGTGAGAAAACAAACAACTCGTTACTCTAATAGTAAGTGTGATGTGATATTTCTTTCTTTATTTGATGATAAACTTTTTCTTTTTTAAATTTCTTATGCAGTGACAAAAACAAACTGAATAATAAAAATAAAATAATAAAAGACCTTTGAATCTTATGTCATGTTTTTAAGCAACAAATTCAGCTTGAAAGCATTTTGAATACAATACTTTGTTTTAATTAAGTTAAAAAAATAAGATAAAATTCACATTTTAATGTAGAAATGTACGACATCGCATCATTTGCTTCAAAGTAGACCAAACTGATTAGATTTAAACAATCACTGCTTTTTGGTAATTTTGTATTCCAGGAAGTAGAGCAGGTGGCAAACTTGCAAATTAAAAGCTACACTATCATATTCTAATTTAAGGTAAGGTCAAAGGACCTCGGGCCATCTTTCTGACCAAAACACCACTCTGCTCCTAATCACTGTTCATACTACTTCCTGATTTTTGGGAACTGTCTGCAGTTCTGTGATACCTGACAGCTGGAGTGAAATGAAATTGAGTGGAAGCATTAAAAGGAACCCCGAGAATTTTTTAATGTTTGTTTTCGAGTTTTCCTTATATCATCAAAGATATAAATACACACGAAAATAATCTGAAAATCTACCGTTTTATTAAACTTTTAAGAAATATATTTTCACGGAAGACACCATCATTGTTTACAACACAGTGCATTATGGGTAGTATGACGTCGAATCGTGTAACTACGAGGAAAGTTATGAAAGCTTACCGCATTCTCCTTGTTTCCTCCCGAGACGAAATCACAACCAAAAGCCACACAATGTACCATTTTACAATGTGTTGTCGACGAAAACTACTGACGCTCCTGTTAACCAGATCAACGGCAACTGTTGCAACTGCTGCGTCTCACGACTGACGCTCTCTGCGCCAGTGCGCCACACGATTCTGCGTCATCACCTCAAGATGCGGCGCCCGTAATATCAGGAAGTTGTTGTAAACGTAACAATTTACGTCAAACGGCGAATATTTGTTTACTTTAAGTTCTACTTTTTAGTAAGTATACCTACGCGAAGTATTTTCGATCTATTTATGTAAATATTCGGGTTCCTTTTAAGTGGTGCCAGCCTGGCTAGATTTTAATATTCTGTATTAAAATCAACATTTTCTAAGTATTCCTCATTGCCAGAAGCTTAACAATCCTAACCATTACCTTGACTCTTCCCTCATTTCAGGGACTGCAGTCAGAGCAGGAGAAAATGTGTTTTTAAAGTTTTCCTTGCACAGCATTGGATTCAGGCAACGTCTCTTGTACAATACAAGCTTGAAGGGAAAGGAGATTTGGAACCGCTAAATTAACCAGATTTCTCATTTCATGCTCTTCTAGTTCATATTTAAAACAGTGGTGCTCACAAAATAAAAAAAAAGATTTGACTTTCCAAGTGTAGTCGGACCATTCCTGATTTAGGGCTATGTTGTGAGCAAGGATACACAATTGCCACAGTAACTTTAAACAAGAAATGCCTCAAGAATGTGAACAAAATGTACACTACGTTAAGTAATTAACGGGAGAGATGACTTCTTGAATTCCTCAATGTTGTTGATATGAAATGCTGGATCTCCAAAATTCCTCAAGTTAAAAAAAGAAAGCATTATCATTGAGAGGAGCCAGCATCAAAAATTTGAAATGTGCTTAAATGTTGAAAGGTCCCAGTGAATGGTGTGGGTATGGGTGAGTGGGTATGGGTGTGATGAAGGATAGGGTGGGTTTGATAAGCTACGGAAGTAATCATTGGGTATAAAAAGCAACACATGTTTTACCCTTTTTCTTTTTGAATGTATATCTAAATATGCAATGTCATGCACAATTTTTGTCGTTTATTTTTATAGGAAAGATGTCCAAGTACCAACAGAAGAAGCTCATGTACCACCAGAGGTACACCCATCACAGTTTGAGAAACACTGCTATATGCAGATTTTTTATCTAAAAAAGATTATTATTGTTTGCAACATTCAATTTGAGTTTTATAGGCTTAGCTGAAGTTTTCGTGTAGGCATAATAGGACACAATTGTCTATGCAAAAACAAAACAGACATCTTTTTACTTGTGCAAACTGGCTACAAAATACCAACTAAACAGCCTGTGCCATCCTCTGCCAAACCTGACAGTGCTTCAACATTTTTTATTTGGCACCAAAATCACACCACATCTTGCTTCTCCTTCTGTTGATTAAAAGATTCATTTTCCAGCCGTTAAGCATCCATGTTTACGCCTCTCATGTTGATTTTCAGGTGAAGCTTCACTACCTTCACCCGGCAGGTCAACACCGTCCGCGTGCCCAGTCTGGTAACACTTGGATTGTCCCGCTGTAGAGATGATGGCTATTAGTCCCAGATAACACGCTTGATTTCTGCCTTTGGCGCAGAGCAGCGGTGGCAGTAGAAAGAATAACAAAACTGGCAGGATCTGCAAGTTGACGGTGCCAGAAGGACTCCCCCTGGTGCCCCGGCTGTGAGCAGGGCCAGCTGTTGCCAACACTCAGGTATCGGTGCATATGTGGGGAGAGCAGACGCAGATGCCAAAGCTCTGGCAGCAGGCATATGTGCAGACGAAAAGGTGAAGGGATGCAAGCTCCAGTGGTTAATGACAAAATAGCCCTCAGCCACACAGCCACTGGGTTGTGATGTAATCGAGAGAAAATAATGTCTGACCTGCTTTGAAAGAGAACATAAACACGCAGGAATTGGATGTTTTCTTCTGGTTTTTGACAAGTGAACAATGAGAACATGGCAAGTTCAAATGCTTTTCTCATTATTACTTTGTTTAATATAGTGCAGTCTTTGTGGTAAATGTCAGTCAAGTTGCAGTTTGTGAAAAAAAACAAGAACAAAGTTTGAACATTACAATAAGTTATGGCATGAATTGTGTACCGCACCTTTCACCAAACTCTAACTTAGCAATTCTCCTGGTCCTAAACCTAGCACTAACCTTAAATACATTTGCCAGCATAGTCATGGTTTCCAAAATAAAAAATACATTCTGATCTCTAGATACAATGTTTTTTGGTGTTGCCATATACGCCTATTTAGTGAGAAAATTAAATTATTAAAATAGCAAACTTTACTCTTTCAGAAGGCTTGGTATTGATGAATAATTCAGCCGGAGGAACCGTAAATAAACAACAAAATGTCAAAAACGTACAATAAGCACATTTTCACACCTCTTTACAGTATGTTTTTGACGTTTAGAAAACCCAAACTTACCCATTTTAGTAACTTGAAGCTTAAACTTAACCATTAAACCCAAAGAAACACCCCTGCTCTTGTAAAAGTGCAAAGCATGGTTGGAGTAAAAAATAAATAAATTTGGGTACACCGGCCAGCCAGATGGATTCTTTCACAATATTTGTAAATTTGAGAAAATCCATCTGGCTCTCCACCAGCCGGTTTGGAGTCTGAACCTGTGGCTGAACGGCCCAATCACATTCAGTAGAAAGATGGGGGCTACTAGCAAAGACTGCGGCAAGTAGTGTCTGAATTAAAAAAAAAAAAAAGATGGCAACTCCCGTGGATGTATGTGCTTCTGCTGCTATTGATTCTTCTGTTTTAGCAGAAACACAAGCTATTTGAAAGAACAGCAGAGATGCACTTGTTCACTCTCACATGAACACTGAATACGCCATCACAGTTCGTTGATGTCATTGGTTAAGCACAAACTAAGGTAGGCTGCACATCCAATCTGCTAGAAGTATTTCATTAAACCTTTTTCTCACCTTTTCCCAACGCTTCAGTGGAGGAAGTTCCAAGTGGAGAATTTGGAAGAATTCAAATTGGAGCTCAACACATGATTATTTTGGGAAATAAATGACTTAATCAAGGAAGAGCAACCTTAATGTAGCACACCAAGCATACCAAGAAAAAGCAAATAAAATGAAATATTAAAGAAACTTAAACAAGAATAAATTGAAAACATGGAGGCACTTAAACAGATCAAAAGCTTCTATTGGATAAGAATACATAAGATAAGAAAAACACATTGAGACTGGCTGTTTCAGTGCTGATTTAAACTCATAGAAACCAGTCACATGTGCAGTGTGTGTTGGTAAATGTAAATATAACTGCCTGCTTACCACCGAGATACTCCAAATAAGTAACTTTCCATATGTTTTAATTAGTTGCTTTTCAATGAACTCATATGGACAGATACTAACATCCAATCAGTAACCAAATGTTTTTCGCAAAGCAAAGGGAAGGTGAGGAAATAGAGGCTAAATAGAAAATAGCCCTGAGCCACTCTGCCACTCTCTGTTGTTATGGTGATGTTATAGCAAGTGAACAATGTCAGACTAGCCTCGGGAGAAACAAGGAAGAAAAAAACAGCCAGGGCATTAGTACATGGTGTCTTGACGTCTGAAGGACGACCATAAAACACTTTCAAACTGCATTTGGAGACATGGTTTATCTAAAAATTGGTTGTTGTTAGGGAAGAGCTAAATTGATCTTTCAAAGGGCATTTTGAAGATCGTCAATGTAATTAAAGCAGAAACAATCTGTAATCCTTTTATTCTTGTAACAATCTCCGCTGGTGTGTTTAATTATAAGTTTCAGTAAAGTAAACTACCATCTGTGTCCTTATGCAACGCAGATATATGAGCTATCATTGCATTGCCACATGTCACTATCTGACAACAGACACAACACAAATGATCAAAATTAATATACGTATAATCATGAATATTTATAGTTGTCATTAATGATGTTTATAGTTTAGATGAAAAGCTGAACAAAATACAAACAAAACAACTCTTTTTAAATATACTTATTGAATAAACTTAATAATTTGTTTTTGTTTACATTTTTTTAAGGCAGAACATAAGCGTAAGACAAGCAAGTTTTTCTTAAGAGAGCTGTTGTCGGGTCGATGCACAGAAGACGCAAAGGAGGTATTTTCACCTAGAAGCAAAGAGAGAACACACATATGCTTCAATTGCTCTGAAAAATACAAATGTGACCATCCCAGATACTTAGGCATGTAACTAGCTAAAATGTATATTTAGTAATTCTGCTTTAAGGATCCAGGAATAGAGAAAACTTCAGCCAATGCTACTACCACACGAAACAGGAGAAGTTAACTAAATCTGCATGTGCGAAGGCTTCTAAACTTTCATTACCAAAACTCCAGCTCGCACGGTTTCTCCTTGTTATATGGATCATTCCTTATAAAATTATAGCTCACTAATAAAAATGTGACTGATCACAGACTGACCAAGACGCCAATAACCACAAAATGATTTCAAGGGTCTCGAGATGAATTGCAGATAAATTTAGAAGTTAGACTGGACTCTCTTAAAATCCAGTGGTAGCATAAATTCTGTTGTTTTATTCAGTTCTATATCCTGAAAATCATATCCTAGCACAAGACAACTTTATTGTTCAACTTGAAGCCTGTTTTTTTGTGTTTGAGGGCCACAATTGCCAGCAGTTGTCATTATAGATAGAAGTTGTTATGGGGTCAAGACTGAAAAAGGTTGAGAACCACTAAGGCTCTAATTGGTAGATAATCTTTTACTGCTCGCAGCAAACTTTCTTGACAGGTTAGTTTCTATTTTTATCGATATTGTATTTTCAGCACAAAACAAGAATGCTCACTGAAGCTTAGGTATATTCGGCTGTGCATACAAACCATGTCACAATATTGTGCTTGTGTGTCCTGTCAGAGGAGGAGACAGTCCTGCTTAGCTCCTCCACCGAGCATGGCCACATTACAGTGAGTGTATGGTAATGGCGTTCGACTCTGCTGCTCGCGCTACATAAACATTAGCGATGAGTTTTTGCACTTTACAGACTCATTAGGAGATATACGCACCACCCTGTCACAACTGTGATTCAAACACTGCAAGATTTTGTTGTTGGTGTTTTCGAAATACAGAAAATGACTCACAAGACTCACATGTTGTCTGCTGCTGAGTTAATACTATTTCTTTTATTATTTATAGTTTAAGGAGTATTATTTAACTACAGCCGGCTGGGAGATGTTATTACTTTGCAAGTAATGTTCCACAGAATGGCATTTTTCTCATCTCCATGGAGCTGAAACAAATGATTGCTTTTAAGTTGCATATCTTAATCTTTAAATCTTCAATCTTCACGTATAATCAGGGATCCAGAGCCTACGCTTCAATTACAATATTGCAGAGTGGGTTTAGTCACCACACTCCACACATACTGTGCAATCACATCAGTTCATTTGCATAACACCTATGAAACAAAGGAGCTCATTGGCTGTCAATCATTTAGAACTAAATCTAACTTTGCTTAACTCACATTAAAATAGTTTTAGCTTTGCTCATTGATTCTGCAGAAATCCACATTTTTCAGTCCAATTAGACATAGATTTTTTTTTTTTCCAATAATTTTTTACCTTAAGAAGTCAGTCTCTGATTGTCTCAATCATTTGTCAACCACCCCCACTGAATCTTTGAACATGGTGGCCAGGTACATATTGTATTATCATCTGCATATTCCAGGCTAGCTCTTTTTCGCAGTTGCAAAAAAGGTTGTTAGTAAACGGGACCAAACCTTGTTTTGCATTTTTGTTGGTCAAAAAAGTAATTGTCATGATCATGATTTAACTATACTAAAAAACCTGACCACACAGAAGTAGGTAAAAGTCCATTGTCCAAGTCATCCCCAGTCACACAGCTCCAAGTCCAGAATGAATCCCAAGCATTAGTAGTCAATAAAAACAAAAAGTAATACAAATTCTTTCTCAAATCATGTCACCCCCACACCTCTGTTTGACAGACAACATTATTTGTTGACGACGATGGGATGCATCTTTTCCTTGCTAATAAGGAGGGTCTAAGGCAGGGTGCCAAATGGCCGGGGCCAATTCGCCGCCAGATGTTCAATTTGGCGGAGGGTGTTCAGGTTTGTTAGACTAACTGTTTGATTCATTTTGGCTGAAAAGACTGTCAAATGACAAAATCATTTGCAAATCTCTTAAACGTTTGATAAATATTTAATCTTCATCTTTCTCAAATGTTTTTTTTTAATGCGATCCAAATTATGTTTGCCTTGCACTTCAATGCAAAATTTGCTCGAAGAAAAAAATCTGCAATTTGCCACCAAAAAAAAGTTTGGGCACCCTGGCTAAGACAGGGATGCTCTGGACAACTATTCATTTTCTTGTTGACTTCACTGTTCTGAATGTTTATTGTTTCATTGAATGTTATTGTTTATGTTTATTTTCTACCATTCAAGTTCACAATCTTGGGAAGTCCTCAGAGACGACTGTTGTTGTGATTTTGAGCTATACAAAAATAAACTGAAATTGAAGTACAGTTGCTTACCAAACATTTAACTATTAGATTCAGTCAACACGTTTAGAATGGTTATATGCAAATGTATTTTTATTTTAAACCCTCCTGGTATACTTAGAAGTACCACAAGTCTTCCTGCATCTATTACGATACAACACACTTGAAAAACACTCAACAACAAAGCTCCATCTTTATTTTGAAGTTTTACCCAAACATCTGCTCTGCTCGTCAAACTTCAAATGCCATGTGTGATGTAAACACATTCTCAGCTAATGGTTAAACAGACACTATTGACACTGACAGGTTATTTGCAAATATCTTCAGATTCAAATCAATTAGCAGATTTCTTGCAGCTGTTCGGTATAGGGACAGACACATATAAGCAGCCAGTGTTTAAACAGCACAAGTGTAATTATTTGCTTTAGCTCGGAGCAGGTGATAGAGCCCATAAAATGATCGCTGTTGACAGTGATAATAAAACAAGACTGTGCAGAGAAGACGAGGGCAGGAGGTATTCTGAGCATGTCAAACTGGGGAAATAGAAGAAGAGCTAAAACTCCTCACATGGATTACAAATGCCTTCTGGCTCCATCATGCATTCAGGAATCCCAGCGCGACAGACGAATAAAGCAGATAAATAAAAGAAAATACAAACTATAAATGTTTTAGAATGGTTTTAGAGTAAATGCAAAATGGTGTTATGCAACCAGCAGGATCACGGCACGAGCTAATACGTTCATGGGGTCTGTGGCTATAACTTATTTATGGTAAACTATGGTTGGAATGGATGTTCTTAAAGTTCATGCATAATTTATTTATTAGGCCCGAGCCCCCAGCAGGGCGTAGGGCCTATTGGTTCTGCAACGATGATGCCTGGGCGAAGCCCAGGCATCATCGTTGTCAACACTCTTGCTGATCATGATGGCTGGGCGAAGCCCAGCCATCATGATCAGCCACTACCCCGCCCCCTGCGAGAACTACAAAATGAGCCCATGCCGAAGGCATGGGATGTGTATACTTACTTCTGCTAACACAGAGATACTCAACAATGAGTGCATGGCCGAAGGCCATGCACTCATTGTTGTCAAGTGTCTTGCTGATCATGATGGCTGGGCGAAGCCCAGCCATCATGATCAGCCACTACCACGCCCCCTGCGAGAGCTACAAATTAGCCCATGCCGAAGGCATGGGATGTGTATACTTACTTCTGCTAACACAAAAAGAGTCAACAATGAGTGCATGGCCGAAGGCCATGCACTCATTGTTGACGACAGCAGCGCGAAGCGCACAACCCCTAAATCTGAACTCCTGGCATCGAGCCCTACTCAGTAACTCATGGCGCAGGCATGAGTTCTCCTTGTTTCTGCTAAAATACATAGAAATCAATGGGGAGTCGGTGACAAGCCCGACTTCGACGGTGACTGACGAGCGCGTGAGCGCTCGTCAGTCACTTTCCACCCCACGGGGATGTGCGCAAGGCCGAGAGCTTTCCGAAAACGTATATTATGTTGTTGCCGTGGCAACGGATATATTGTTTTTGCTTTTTTATTTATTATTATTATTATTATTATTCTTTGTTCTGCTTTTTGAACTCTAATTTGACCCCCTGAACACATTCAAAAACTAACCGAACTTTGCCCAAAATTCAGAACCGGCGAAAAATTTTGTTTTTTTAAGGTTTCGTTTTCACCCATAAAAAAATGGCGCGACAGCGCCACCTACAAAAATCGATTTACATTGGGCCTATGGGAGTCGGACAGACACAAATTTCAACGTACGGCCACGAAATTCGCTACACACATTCTTCTAAGGAAGCCAAGCATAAAAGCCAATCATAGCCACGCCCCCTGACGTACCGTTTGACAGCCATATTGGATTAGAAGTACCGAAGCGCTGAGTCAGCGTTTTCGCGCACGTCGTACTTTGACGAACTCCTCCTAGAGCGTTTCGCCTACTGACCCGAAAATCGGTGTACATCAACTACACAAGTGGGGCATCTTAAGTTATCCAAATTTCTTTTTTACGTCATGCGGTTTAAGTGCGGCGCAGCCGCACATTTTAGCGAGCATTTTTGCGCAATATGAAAAACTAATTTGCATACCGTTTCCACATACTTGGTCCGATTGGAATCAAACCAATTATGCGTTTGTTACATTTATAGCCTTGACCCACTCGTTGTGAAAAAATTTGAATCGGCGCGATAGCGCCCCCTACAGAATGAAATTACATTTCGCAAAGGTTAACATGAAGGGTCAAAAATTTAGTGTTTCCGAAATGCATGAAATTTTACCCAAAATTCCTTTGGGTCCTCTCGATCAAAAAAGCCAATGGGAAGCATGTACTTTTTTTATCCGCGTCGCTGCGGGAAGGCGCGCAAGCGCCCATGTTATTCCAATGGCATTTTCACATTTCCTTCACGTCGCATTTTGTCGAACTCCTCCTAAAGCGTTTTGCCCAGAGGCTTCCAATTCGGTGCACATGAACTTCACAAGTGGGAGAGCTTAAGTTATCCAAATTATTTCAATATGTCTTTCGGTTTAGGTGCGGCGAAGCCGCAAATTCTGCCCAAAATCAGCCAAATGCGCTCAAATCACCATGTTATCCAAATGAGCATTTTTTACCAATTTTGTTTTCTCCATAAAATTTGATTAGTTTCACCAAAGTTTGTGAAATTTGGCACAGTGACTCTTCATGACACCCCGAACAAAAAAGTCCAATGGTCCGAAGCTGTATTTTGTACGCTGTTGCCGTGACGACGCAGCGCGTAAGCGCTGCTCTTCTGGTCTACTCTGTATTGTCACGAGGCTCTTATGAGCCACTAACACCATATCACACACTGACTAAGGGCGCGTCAGCGCCATCCTTAGGCATGAGCAGGTCCGAGTAGTTGGAAGCACGGCCCGCGAGGGCCGTTGGAATGCCGCTTGCGGCTTTAATTTAATCTTGTTTCAGCATCAGAAAATGCATGTCTCAGCTATTGTTTGATTTAAAATGTAACAGTCAAATGGTTTGGTGTAGGTTTATGAAAACAGATTCAATATTTCTGGGGTTGAATTGCCCAATTAAATAATATTTTACCTTGCTAAATGCTTCAAACGGCTTTATGATTGTTGCATGGGTATTTTCAAAAGTGTGAAGCTTGTGTTGTCTCTCTGGAAAACCAGCCTCGCTAACCTGGCTCATGCCAGATGGATCTGTGTTGAACTCCAGTTTGAGTTCTTCCACTGAAATAATCTGGAACTTTACTCACGGAAAGCATTGGGGAAAGGTGGGACGTTTAATGAAACACATCGAGCTGATTGGGTGTGCAGCCTACCCTATTTATGTTTAACCAATCACACACATGGATCCAATGTCCATGTGGATAAAACAAGTGTCTCACACACAAATTTCTGCTCTTTTTTCAAGAAGAAAATACTTTGTATTTCTGCTAAAATAGAATCAAACGCATCAGAAACATGTACTGTACATCCACGAGAGCCGCTATCTTTGTTTTGTTTGAATTCCTGTCGTTGTGTAACCAACCCTCCTAAAAACCCACTGCTGCAATGTGATTGGGCCAACACACCGCTGTGTCGGACTTCAAACCAGTCGGCTGCTGGAAGCCCAGATTGATTGTCTCGAGTTTGTGAATTCACAAACTCCATCTGGCTGGCCAGGTTACAGCCTCGCAACTTGACCTTACTTTTGTGCTTTGACTCGATGACAGCTTTCTCCTAAGAAACCTTGGCTTTTATTATTATTCCTATATTTGGTGGTGTACAGTGTAAGGTAGGTTCAAAGTGTTTTTACACAAGGGAGCTGTAGAGGAGCACCATCACTGAAGTTGCTTAGTTCTGCTTTAAAACAAATGTAACTTACAAACCAGAAAGTCAATAAGCATTGTTGAGCTAACTCTCGTGTGGCCCTGATGACATTGGGAGCCCAGTGTTGGAAACTACCAGAATTGCAAGCCTGCAGCTTTTGTACCGCTAATCCTCTGCTTGGTCTGAATCAATAGTGTACTTCCTACTGTTTGTGTGAATGACCAGAAAAGGCACCACAACTGTGGATCCATGTTCTCATTTGAGATTATGACCATACATGTAATATAATGTTTGTGTCTCTCTACACTGCTGATTGAACACAAGATAAAGATGAAAAACTACTACAACTACATTATTTACTAAGCAGTTAGTCATTTTGAATTACAGGTCTCCTGCCTAATCAACAGGAGGCAATGGAACAGGAATCTCAATTTGTTTAGTCAGAATGACCTGTGGTGACGACCTCATATACTTTCTAAGCTAGTCTATACTTAAACCTTTAAAATCGACTATTTGAGCTTATCCTCAATCCTGGACAGAAAATTTGCAATAAACAGACTAAACATCTTTTTTTTTAGTTTATTTAATTTGATCTCCCAGTTATTGACACTATTATTTCTCTGCATGTGGCCAATATTATGAAAGAAAATTTTCAAAAACAAGACCTGAACATATGAATCATAAAAATCTTCTTTAACAACATAAAAACACCACCTTCTTTTTGCAGTTCATCGGTTCTGGACAACAAACAAAAACAACTGGATTGCGGAAGGTTGAGTAAACATACATTGTACTGATGTGTAAAAATAGATCAGAAGACATACACCTCCTGTCCTGAATACCTTTTTTATCGTTTTAATGACATTTAAATCTGCTGTTATTGGTTGTAATCCTATGCTAATATCAGCCTATCTCCAGTGGCTCTCTTTATTGATCTGTTGATTCATTTTCTCTTCGCTCGGCCAGAAAAGCCAGACACACAGAGACACACCTAGTGTTGTCATGGCAACAGCAATAATCCAGCAATAATAATAAAAAAAAGAAAATTGGGCAGTCACTATGCAAAAAATATTGAAAATATTGAGTGGAGCTTGGCTTGATGCTTTCTGCGGCACATTCGTTTCTAAAATGTTGGGAACCAGACAAGCCATTCAAATGCTCTGGTAAATGAAATGTATGAACTCTTCTTAAACAGTGGTGTAGTGGGTGTTCAAACTTTTATTGAGCACATACACATTGTGTTGTTGTGTGTTTGAACTACATTGTTTTCTCTACTCACAGCAATTGTTTGGATGTGACAGAAGATCCTAATTTTTTGAAAAACTAGTTATTGAAAACAAACAAAAAATAAATAATGTTAAGTATTTTAAACCATTACTTAACACTAACTTTCTCTTGCAGTTAGCGTATGTGTTAAATGCAACACAGTCTCTCAAGAAAATTAGATACAGTATATAACGACATGTTACGAAGAGCCAAAATGTAAAATAGCCATGAATTTTGGTAACATGATGACATTTTCTATTAGGATTCAAGATACTAAATTGGGTAAGTTTAGTCCTGGGCTCAGGGTAAGTTAAGATTTACCTTTTAAACCCCAAAAAATGGCGCCATGTGGCTTCAACCAAAAATTCAGTGTTATTTTACGGTTTGAATTTTTGTAGCATATTGGCGTCAAAAAGGAGTGAAAATGTGCTTATCGTGCATTTTTGACATTTTGTTGTATATCTACGTCTTTCTTTCTCATCTTTCTTTGGAGACTGGGCTGGTGCAATGAGATTGGTCAGTATCAATCTCATTCAATAGAGAATATGTTTCTATAACTAGCTATTGAAACATTGTTTGGGATACTTCCAGTAATTGATTCCCAACTTGGGAGGCGATTGAAGAAGGCCCAGAGCTTTGTCAGGTCAGAGGCTCAAATTATCTGTCCAATTTTATACTTTGGATTTACTGGATTTTTTGGGGAAGTTTGTGGTGCAGGTGGACAGAGGTTTTAAGAAAAACATACTAAGAATGATCTAAAGCAACTACTAAGCAACCTGTTAAGAACTTCAGTCCACATTTATTGTCATAAAGATCTGCCAAATAAACAGGTCTGAACATCTAAAAGCACGGAGGCAGACACACTCTTTCTTAGTTTCATACACAAAAGCAGAAAGAAGTTACTAATGGCATTTATATGAAGTATAATTCTGCAAATTTCAGCGACAAATTACTATGCATACTCTGCATGAAATTACATTGCTGAAGAGGTAAAGTCAGGTAAATTTATCGGGCTTTTGACTGTGAAAGTGAATCGGAGGTGAGCTCTGTTCAAGTACCTCTCATTTTTATTAAGATCAGCCACCGAAAAGTTGAGAAGACAAGGACAAATCAACTGCCTACGTGATGGTAAAAACAGACTTTACAAGAGTTCTCTGGCACAAGCAGGGATAGTGAACTGAAGATAGCACTCTATAATTACAACTCCTAATATTCCACCCAAAATGTGAGAGTTAAGTGAGACGTCCGGCGCAGCGGGGCTATAATTGTGGTGAGGATTTAAAAGTCTTGTTGCCGCGGCGACCTTTAAAAGCCAAAAGCGTCTAAATCAAGGCGGGTGGTGATGATCCTTCCCAGGGGTTGACAGATAAGCGCTGGGCCGAACGTAGGACAGGAATCTGGAGAAGGCATAAACATTTTCAGCACAAATTACAGGTTATAAGCTTTTATTTCCCAGCTAATGTAGTGAATCATCTCTAGCTGGCGGCTTTGATAATATATCACACAGAGACCTTTAAAAGAGCGAGGATTGGGCCATTAGTCGTGTGGTCTGCCAGCGTGGAGCATAGGTTTAAGGTGTCAAAAGTCCAGCAATAAAAACATGACTTATATATACATATTATGCAAAACTGACATTTTTCAGCATTAGACCATGTTATAATACTGTTCCCTCATGTAAACCATACCTGGAGTTAAGGTTTTAAAAAAAAATACTTATGTGTTTTTCATGTAGTTTGTAACCTATGCAGCACAGTAATTTACATTTCGTGTCAATTGTAAAACACAAAACTGGTTTAGAAACACAAACAGGTCCCTTTCTGTTCAAAAGCTGAAGAACTGGTAAGCCATCCATTCATTTTCGTCCACAGAGGCAGCAGTCTGTCCACACACACTTTCTCCAGTTCTTCTGGGTGAATCCTGAGGAGTTCTCAAACCAGACATGAGACATGGTCCTGCCAATTCTTGTGTCAAAAACGTAGAGTTAGGTAAAACGTTAAATAATCACACATTTTTGGTGAAGCCACTTGGCAACATTTTCTTTGGGTTTAACAAGGCTTCAAGTTATGGTGGGTAAAGTGGGTTTATAGGGCTGGGGCTTGGGTAGGTTAAGATTTAATTGTTAAACCCAAAGAAAATGTCACCACGTGGCTTCAACCTATATGTGATTATTTACGTTTTGTCTTTTAACATAGTGATGTAAAAAAGGTGTGAACACATCGTACATTTTTGACATTTTGTTGTATATCTACGTTTCTTCAGAGACTGGGCTGCCCAGTGGACATGACTAGAACATCTCCCTATAGGTGTCCAAAAGCACAAATGCCCTAGCCCCCTCAACTGACTCCTCTGGGTGTGAAGGTGCAGCGGCTCTAATCCGAGTTCCTCCTTTCCTTTGTGACTGAGCTTCTCCTCTTATCTCTAAGGGAGGGAGTGTCCAACCACCCAATGGAGAAAACTCATTTAAGTGATAGGCCACGCCTTTTCAATGTAAAACTAAACCGTAATGAGCATAACATTTTAGATTATAACTTTTTGTTTGAAAGTGGACATGTGACATTTTTTTACCTCTGCATGTTTCTCTAAATCTGGAGTTTTTTTTGAGTAATCACAAGTAAACATCAACAAGTGGACAAGAATCGGTGTTAGGTGACAATCAGGACAATACAATATTACTTCTACAACTACATGAATCAATCCACCCACAACTTTGAGTTAAGCTTGTTGAATTGCTCAACATTTGTAACTTGCTACAAAATCATACAATAATGAAGAATAGTTATACTTCAAGCATTTAAGGTTGACAAATGTGCAAAAATCCCACTGTGTGAATTTAATTAATCTGTGATTGTAGCCTATTCAAAAGCACACATCTTCTATTGTTCCCTTAAATGTTCACAGAATTGTCATAACAGAGAACTTTTTTCAAACTTGTCTTTGTTAATGCGCACCTCTTTTATTAACGCCATGCCAAGTAGAAACGAAAATAGCATCAAAACGACAATATAATAACTGTAGCTGCGCACAAACACAATATCTGTGTGTTTAGCTGGGCAGAAAAAGCAGGGTCATTAGTCTCTTTTTCCATTAAGGTTGTTGAATGTGAATTCCTGGCTTGAGGCGAATAAAGTCTTGTAGAAAACTTTGAGGAAGTGACAACTTTTAAAAGGAGGTAAGACGACACGGTAGCTCTTTATGATTCAGAGTTGCCTTTTTTATTTTTGGCACATTTTCACAAGTAACAAAGCTCTGTATTTTTATCCCCTCCATTTTCCTTCAGCTTAAGCCCAAAGACAACTCAGAAAATCTATGCAAAACTATTTTCGTTTTTCTACCAGATATATAGTTTGTTCTTTTTCTCGGCAAGTCATTTTGCATTTTACAGGCATTGAAGGCTCGGATATCTAAGGCAGTGCCACCACCATTTTACTCCTGTGCCATCAAAACGAAAGACTTGCAGGGGCTTGTTCTGATCTGGGTCCAAAAGTGGAGAACAGTTGTTTTATCTCACGCTGCTTTGAGCTCTCTGTCTGCGCGCTGGTGTGGTTGTTGCGTGTGTGTTTTTGGCTGAGGAGTAGGCAAAGCGCACTCCCACTTCACACACTTTTCAACATAGTCACTCGGGTTTGTTGGTTGTTTCCCACAGAAAAACACAAAGCACCTGTCAGCAACCGAAACCTTCACACAGAGCCAGGATGAAAAGCATGCATCATGTTTGGGGAAGGATAGACCAAAGGATAAGTCTGTATTTCTAGATGATTGCATATTATCTACTTTTTTAGACATAAACTTAATCTTTTCTGAGTATAAGTTTCGGCTACTCTACCCACTTCTAGATGTTTAATCCCTCATTCTACCCACTTCTATTTTGCTTTTATTTTTATTTTATGTTTGGCTTAATTTTGGCTGTTGTCTCTATGTTTATCACACAGGAAAAGAGATTTTTATGGCAATGGTAATTTTTGTACTTTACCTTTTGGCAAACTAATGTAGGCAGCGTGAATAGCACTTGCTTCACACCAAGGAAGCCTTGGTTTGATTCCCATGCTGCCCATTCTTTGTGGAGACTGCTTGTTTCTTCCTGTGTCTGGGTGGGTTTCCTCTGGGGCCCCTTCCACCTGAATAAATACATTAACAAGATATCTGCACTAGGTGGATTTTTTTTTTTTTTTTAAATAGTCACTTTAATTATCCTAGTCTAAGATAATTGAAGCTTGCTACAGAGCTGTAAATTATTTGTTTTTGTATCTAACCCTAAGCATATACCCCAAATTGACTTAGCATAATTATGGACTTGTGGCAACAGTATATCATTGATGTGTTTATAAGCTTATTCATCCAGTCATTCATTCATTCATTCATTTAAAATCTAATTTATAACCATACCCCAGTGACTTTGGGTCTTAAGTGGAGAACAACAGTGGCCTAGGCTGAACTGAGGGTTTACACTTAACGACACAGACAGACAATCAATCATTCACTCTCGCATTCATTCACTTCAGGGAAATTTTACAATGTTGCCAACTTGTGCCTGTTTTTGGAGGTGGGAGGGAGCCAAAGTAACCAAGAAGAACATGCGGTAACATTGGGAAAATATAATCATGTTTACTAGGTTTGCTCAAAAATATAGTCTAACTTGTCATTTCTACTTTAATTATGTTTGTGCCTTCCTATAAAAAAGCAAATAGCGAATAAATACAAGTATTGCATTAGATAAACAACAAACTCAACGTGTCCCTGAAAAATACTCAACATAGATTTTTTCCTTTAAGAAGTCGTCTCTTTGTAGACCAAGGACGTTGTAGCCGCTCATCCTCAGCACCTCCATCCCTTTGATTTTCTCTGCATCACATCATTCTTTTCCCTTTGATCAATGTTAGCTTGTCAGGCTCCACTGTCACTGCTTTTGCGCCCGTAGTCAAAATGTCACGGGTCTAATTCAATCAAACATCTGCAAAGACCCCTACGACACATCCGGCACTCCACTCCACTCAATAACATTTGCATTAGCTGCTCACTGCTTCCTGCCTAATGGTCCTGCAGACGGATGAAGCAGCACCCTGATGGTCTCTATTGTCACCGGTTGGGAAATTATTAAATGAACAACTGAATGGGTCTTCCGAGAGCCTTCCCACTGCGCTTATAGCACGTCCAATGGTTGCATCAAATCCAATCACGGAAATCCTCGCATCTGTCTTCCCCCGAGACCCTCTGCTCTCCCTCCCTGCAGCCTTTTACCAGTGACATCTACGATTCTTCATGCTATTGTTATGGCAACAGTGGACTACATGTTGTGACTTTGGGCCTTAATATGAAGCAGCAGCTGAAAACTGAATGTCCACAGTAAAGGAAGAATAAAACCGTGAAGCAGGTGCTGTGTTGTTTGCTAAATCAGTGCACTGTGATGAGATATTCTAAATAAATAATATTAAAGGTTATAGGTACCTGGACACTGCAACACTTTAAGTCGGCTTTAAAATAGAGGATGAACGAAAATAAAATGTATCAAAAGTGAATAGGTTAAAAATCAACCTTTTATAAATGACCTTTTTGAGATTTCATGACAAAGTAGCTACTGAGTTTATAGGAGAACCAGCAATGTAAAATGCACTAATCAGTGTTCTCTCATAATTAGTTTACTCAAAGTTGAGCTCAAATTGATTCATGCATATTTGAGTAATCTTGCATTGTCCTGCAGCTGACGCTTGAGTGGTCAGAAAATCCAGGTTTTCGTATACCACCTACCCCCACCCACCTAAATACCCTCCCCCAGGAACATCTGAATAGCACATGAATATTTCTGTATTTTTTTAACAATTGAAAAATAAAAAAAAAATACAGAAAAAAGGTTTTAAGTCTCATCTTAAGACCCACTTTTATTCTTTGGCTTTTAAAAACATGTTTAAATGGTTTAATAGTTGTTCAAATTTAATTTAATTCGAATGCACTCACACTAGCACAACCGAACCGTGCCCAAGCGTGGATGGCCACTAAAGTGCGGTTCTTTTGTCTAGAACCATGCTTAACCGTGGCACGGATCTGATTCGGTTGGAGAAGGTAGGCCAGAGCACGGCACGGTTACTTATGTCCACGCACAACTTTAGCAAAAAAGCCCTGGAGCACTGATGTTTCTAACAAGAAGAAGTACAAAAATAAACCATGCACCAAACTTGGTGGATATGTGTTTACCTTGAATAATAACGATGACCATAGAGAAAAGTTTGAAGTCTCTCGTCTCCTGCCACTCTTGCTGCTCCATGCATTCTGTAATCCAACGCCTGATGGAGGAGAATGCGTCACAAGCAAAACTCAAGTCTACCTAATTATATAAAAGATATCACTGGCTTGCTGGACTTATTTTCACCACTACAACATTAGCACTTCAGTGCTTGATCCATGTTTCAGAACGACATTTAAACAAACGGAGGTGGAGGATGATGTCACCGGTCTGTGGCTCGGTTTGCTTGTGCAAGTGTTAGTGTGAGGCATAGAATTTTCTGCTATCAGGCTTGAGCATGGCACGGTGAAAAAACCCTGGTGTGAGTGTGCCCTTAGTGAATTAGATCAAGCTAAACCATATGTTATAGCTTTTTGTTTTGTGTCTTTAACTTGTGCTAAAAAAGCTGTATGAATAAAGTGGACTGGATTAAATTGGATGGTTTTTGATACATTTCATACTAATGATTGTGCCAAGTAGCCATCCCCCAGTGTTTACTTTTGACAACAAAATAAATACTATGTTCTGTGATGCCAACATTCCTGTCAGATCTACAACATAATAGACTGTGTGAAAGCCAGACCTCATCAGCACCATCTCCCCGGTGCCACAACCTTTCCTTATCTTCTCATTTTAAAGTGTGGCTGCCCCTCAAACAGCGACCCCCAGCTCACTCAGACCTTCACTGGCCACTTTCTCTTCAACCGATTATCTTATCTCTGAGCCTGGCCTATTGCTGTGCATCGCTTAATCCTCGTTCTGTTGTACCGCAGCTGCCAACGGATTTCCAACTTTACATCTCCAGATTATAGGCTGACCCCGGCGTCACATCTCTCCCGGGTGCAGACTTGTTTAAGCAACTTGACTTTGTGCGGGAAAAAAATCCTTTTAGCATGACTGAGAATATATTATAGGGAGCAAGTCACCTCATTTGACTTGACCGGAGGCAGTAGGTTCAATCCATGTTTTATTGAAAAGATGAAGGAATAACTCGATAAACACTGACCTGCAAGCCCCAGACAAATCATATATCAAATATAGAATGAGTTGAGGTGAAATAAACTGTTAACACTCTGCCGTCTCTGCTCTTTTGTCATGATTTATCTCATTTTTCAATTGTGTGGGGTTTTTTGGGGGCATGACTTCACATTCCTTGAAATCGCAAAATCTCTGACGGAGCTAAAGGGTTTAAAATCTCATTTAGATTGGGAATAGAATAATAATGACACGCTGATCTGTTGCGGGGGAGTCAATTGCAAAGAATAATAAGAATTCATGCTGGGTCTATATAAGCGGTAAACACTGGATTCAGACGCTGTGCTCATAGTTTGTTCCCCAATTTTTTATCTGACAAAAGTCAATGTAATGCATGAAATGCATGTAAGCAGTAAGCGGCAAACACTCTCGCCTCACAGCAAAGGGATCCCAGGTTTGATTAGCCTGTCTGGGTGTCCCAAAACACTGACAGATTTCCACTGGTAGTTTTGACCAAAATCCCGACTCAATGTCTGTAAACTAATCTCTGGACACTGTTGCCCAGAGGCATTGTTTGAACAAAGACACGGTGGTGGGTTAAGTGTCTTGCCTTAGGACATAGCAACATTTTGTTCCACTGTGGCACCTGGTGCTCCTCCGCTCACTCTCACACAGACCTGAGATCTGACAGGATTAGACATTGACATGTGGTATGGCCACATGTGGATATATGTCCAAGGTTTTTCAATGTTTGTGAGCATATAATACCTTGTGTACATTTTCACCAAATCCAGGCACAGTCCATATCTGACCAAAGTACTAGTGCAGACCCCTGGTCTAAAGATTGTTTTCGAGATCTTCTTGCTGATTCTTCTCACAGAGCAAATTAGCTACGTGCATATCCTGAAGGACCCATGTGAACATTACACTTGGAATCAATGTATACTGGACATAAGATTAAAAGTATAACAAACAAAAATCTAAAAATAGCAAACAGTTGTATCACTCTCCTTGGCACATTTTGGCTGTTTAACAGGTTAGAACAGCTTTCTCTCTGCCATGTTTCATATCCCAATTTATTTATTTTTTTTTATCTTTTATAGTATCCCTTTAAGAGCACTGAATACAAAAGGCTCAATGTTGTCAGTTTAGTGTAAAAAGCCATCATCAATATTTCACTGCTGGTTTTAATCAAACACACACAGCAGACTCTGTAAAGACTCCACAGTCACTCTTCAACACTGCGTCACACTGCTAATGGCTTCTAGCTAAACTGCAATAAGGAAATCTCCCACTGTGAAACAAAAGATTCTTGTTTTTTTTTTTATATTTACAACCAACGTCAGTGTTTTGAAGAGGTGAACTCCAACTGACAAGGCTTATGCTCTCCTTGGCGTATAAAGCAGATACTCAGAACATAAAGACAAGACATTCTCAAAGATCTTTCTTAGTTGTTTAAGGGTGCTACAAAGTTTTAGAATAGCACGACCAGATCTGAAAGATGGTGCATGTCAGTCATTCTTTTGTGCATTTTGATCTAAAACAAGGAGAGTTGTGCAACAAAGCACAACCATTACAACTGACAGAAGTTGAGAGGGATTACGAAGGATTTGGGATTTTATAAGATGCTCGCAAGCGAGTGAAATCACAATTTTATCAGGGTTTTTCTGCAGTTGGACAAAGACTTACGCCGAGGGGAGGTTGTGTGGGTTCTGGGGTCATGCAGGTGAGCATTGAGCAGGTGTTAGCATTAGCAACAACATGAGATCGTGGCCATAAGTCATACATGGTGCAAGCTGACAAGTACAAATGGCTGCTTCGATAAGGTGAAAGTTCAAAGCTGCATATGCATGTAAAATGTGCTTATTCATAACTTTTGGTTGCTAAATTGTTCTAAAAGCAGCATATTATAGTCTATGGTAGCTAAAAGAAAAGAACCTCAATCTTTGTTAGTTTTCCATTTTTACGAATATCACAAATAAACTCGGAATGGAACGTCAGTTGGCTTATTTATTTCAAAAATGCTAACTTCCTGTTGGCATGTTCATTTCCTGTTTAGTTCATTTCTATGGGGTTTCACTACCTAAGTCTAAAAAAAAAAACAAAAAAACTTTATGATCGGGCAGTGAACAGTGAGTTGTTGAAAACATGTTAAATACTTTACAAATCCGAAAAAAATATTTCACTAAAGGACCAATTTGTGTTTATAAAAAGTTGTGTTTGTCTGTTAATGCTAACGCTAAAGTCTGACAATGTGAAAATAAACAGCTTTTATGAACAGGATCAGTTTAACAGTTTCTGGAACAACTTTCACTGACTTGAGTCCACATTTTGGTTACAATTACAACAACTAAGTATAACTACATTAATTCAGTTATATTCATTTCATTTCATAATTTGCAACTTAACCTAAATTGATCACACTGAATGAGAATGCTTATTCTATCCAATGTTACACAGTATGGCTTTGGAGATGAGGCTACACTTAATAGAGATGAGGGGGCTTTCTTGCTTTCTCATACTTGGGATACTGTTCTTAAGAAGTCGGACTGCAGAGGGCGCTGTCATCCTTCCTCTACCGGAACGAAAATGGCGCCAAAGACTGTGTAAATCAGCCGGCAAGACACGTCACAGGAACAACAAGTGACGCTTCTGAAGATGACTGCAGACAGGCAGTCGAAACATGTAAAGGTAATGACAAATAAAACAACCACTGGTCTGATATAGGAATTTAAAACGTAGGCTTTCGGAGATGTGTACTACCAGGCCACGTTTAAAGTGGAGAATTGCACCGGCTAACTGAAATAAAACATGTTTCAATAATCATAAGGAAATCAATTCTAGACATGTTTAATATTATTAAGGAACATTCTAGACAAAGTGAAAACATGACCATGGAATCAGGAAGCCGTGCGTGGTCTCAACAAGTGCCCGATTAGTGCTCAAAAACTATATAAAAAGCAAGGTGTTAATTTTGACTTTGACAGTCAGGATGAATAGATGATATATACTGTATGTTGAGAATTATAGGAAGTACATAATAATCTTAACTGTGTTTTAATACAACATAAAGGGAGATGACTTCCCATTCTTTGCATTAGATCTGAACCCTTTAAATTGGCTTGCTGTAGAGAGTTGATTTATGTATGAGGAAAGTTAATCTCATAACTCATTTCATACAGGAACTAATCACAGAAAGAAATCATCAAGGCTAAAATTAATCAAGCTGAAAGTGGTATTGCGAAACTATGCTTAACAAATATAGCAATGCACTACGTAAAAAGCAAGGTGTTCAGATGAGTCCATTTGGTCCTGAACTGAAGCAAGAATAAATACTTTACCACAGTGTTGAAACCGCACCACATTTTAGAGCCTGTGCAAATGAGTACAGTTAAATAGCCAAGTAAATGCAGGTGATACAAGTGTGTCATTTATTCATACACAATTGTACACTCATTATCCGTAAGATAAGCAGTCACTTACCTTGAGAGTGCCTCCAATTTTCACTTCATTAGACCACACTGATTGCCTGCTTGTTTTCTTTTGTGACCAGCTGCACAGTGAACCAGTGTCTCAGTGAAACATTATGACATCTGTATCACAACGGACTGTGTGGGTTCAGTTCTTTTGCTGTAAAAGGGACATTGGCAATTATAAATAATGTATGAGTTCATTATACCACAGTTTTAACCCATACATTATGATGTAATTATGGTACATTCATATTTATCATTATGCATATGTCTTGTCCCTTGTGACCATCAACATCAAAAATGTCTGTTATACATTCATAACACTCAGTGAGTGATAGACATATTTAAACAGGTCACATGGTAAAGACTTAATGCATGGCCTGACTCAAGGCCATTCCTGGTCAATTGGTTGCTCGTGGTAAGGCCACAATCACCAATACTGTATGTGTGGCTCTATACCAAGGGTGGGTAAGTGTTTTCCCTGGGGGTTATATTTGAATCGAGACAAGTGGAATAGGGTCAGATCGCAGTCAGTGGTATAAAAAGTTGTTAATGCAGTACAGTTTTGTAAATATAGGCTTTTCAATATGCTATTTTAATTTTTTTTTCTGATAACTATCAAAACAACAAGCGGACACAAATTCTACTTAGCCAAGTCAATCAATAAAAAGAAATACCCAGTAAACAGTAACACCCATTCAGACAAAAGAGGGCCATACAAAAACGTCCGAGGGCCGCATATGGCTCAGGAGCTGCAGTTTACCAAGGTTTGCTCTATAGACGGATTATTTGTTTATCAACACAATACGCGCAATGGTTGCAGAAAAGCTGCTGCTGACTGACAAGCTGGAGCAACACTCGAGCCAGTGCTGTTGTTAGGTAGCTATGAGTTTATCACTGTGTGAAAACAAAAGTTATGCTGCTAATTCAACATTTGTGAATACAATTCGACCCACGACCCAGTGAAAAAACTGCAAAAACAACACTGTTTCAAGCTTCAGGAGCCAGACGTCTGTCAGACCGGTTCATACCTGACCCAAAACAGCTCTCTGTTTTGTTTTAATCAAATAGGTTCTACAGCTAACTAGATGAACAGCGTCTCTATCTGCATGGGCATGCGCAGTAGAGCGAAAAGTGACATCGACCGATAATCCCTACAGAAGATTTGAAGTGCAGGAAAAAGTAATGAATGGTCTTCATTATAAAAATGTGGAATCAAGCTTGCTAAAAACTTCATATTTCTGTGCACAAATCCTCTACATTCTTGCTCAGAAAGCCATAGTGTACGAAGTTCACATTTGTTTTTAATCAGGCAGCTAATTTATTTGTAAACTTGCAATTTGCTAAAGCAGGCAGGTCCAAACCCACATTACAGAACATATATTTTACTGTCAACAACAATGAACAACTCTGCTATCATATTCTAAAAAACTAATATTTTGATGATATACAAACAGAATTAATGATCAACACCTTATAAGAGTGTGATGACACTTTCATGTTCACTTCATCCATTATGTAGCCCTGCTTGGTATGTTTCAAAGTACAACTTTCTGTTAAAAAATCTTTGGACAGCCCTGTGCTAAAGTGACATACACACATTTGTTTACTAATGAGATTCCAGATAAGTAAAAGGCAATTGTATGGGTCTTGATGACTATGACGGAAACAGTTTTGATATATCCAGATAAGTAAAAGACAGATTGTATGGGTCTTTGATGACTGTGACGGAAAACAGTTTTGATATATCCAGATAAGTAAAAGACAGATTGTATGGGTCTTTGATGACTGTGATGGAAAACAGTTTTGATATATCCAAACAACGACTTACTTCACCCACCCCAAACTTATGAATGCGAGTGAATGTAAAAGAGCCAAGTGGCAGTCTGGCCCAGGGCAGTTTTGGAGCTAAAAACTTTTACAATAAGTACCAAGACTCACTTAATAATGCATGAAATCATAACAACTTTTAGTATAAATGGAAATGAATAATGCATTATTGTCTCAACTCTAAGTTTAATCCTTCCATCAGTGTAATACACAAAGTAATTTCCGCTCTGTGTTTCTAATCTTTTCATCTGATTGAATGGTCACTGTAAGAGCGTATAGGACTCGATAGATATTAGTGATGTTCTTATTATAAGCACATGGTTAAATGTCCTGATTGATCTTACACACAGCACCATGTAACGCAAAGCTTCCAAAGAAGTGAAAAGGTGAGCAAAGATTAAAAGCGATTCTTATGCAGTCGGCCTTAAAACAAGACCCGCAGATAAAAGTCTAACGAGATGAAAGACTGAAGTGCAGATAGGTCAGCTGTATCTGCCATTTGGTATCAGTGACTTTGAGTCTTGAGACATGAGTTCACAGAGGTGCAGACAGCAGGGGCAGCGGTCCACAGATGGGCAGGTCTGGAGGAACAGAAGGTGTGCGCCGAAAAAAGACACAGAGCAAATGTTATGGCCCGCAGTGATGGCAAGGGGTTCGCCACTCAAGAATGGTGATCAGAGAAATGGCTGCGTCAAAACTTGGGAGCAAGCAGTTTGAGCTCACATTAAAGAAGCGTGTCAAGCAGAAAGGAAAGCGCACAGTTTAGATTTTCAAGTATTAAAGAAGACCACAATCTGTTCAGTCTCTTTGGTGTGGCTGTGAATGGTTATATGCATATTATTTCAGTGGGAGGCTTTGGGTGGCGCTGACAATGACGGTGACAAGGTTGACATTCAAAGCTGCCACTTTCAAGTTTCTCATTCATGTTGTCTCTCACAATGGAGCGAAAATGTGCTTTTATGTCTATAGCTTCGCTGATGCTGTGGACTACGTACATGTCGACTTCAATGGAAAAGCTAAGAGGAAGCGATGCACTGCAAAAACTTTATATCTAGACTTGCTTAAAATGACTTGGAATCAGAATTTGAATCCAGTTTTGAGCTGTTTTATCTGATTTAATTGCTTGTAATGTAGAATACATGTATTTCACAGGTTATATTGGCTTAAAATAGGAAAAAAAAATGCCAATGGGGTAAGAATAATTTTCTTAGCTCATTGATAAATAATTTGGCTTGAAATAAGAAGCAATTTCTTGAAAGTTTGAAACACTTTGAAACAAGGAAAATAATGTCTCTCAAAAATCGAGGTTAAATAGTCAAAATGTCTTGCACAAACTCACAGATACATTATCTAAGAAATTGTCTTAGTTTTTTATTATCAAGAAAGAGTCTTCAAGTAAAAAAAAAAAAAAGTTTCTAGTGCTGCATCTACATCTAGTGTATCTTTCACTGTAAGCAAGTGTCATAGTGTAACTAATGGAGCATTTCTACTAGCCTTACTCTACTCTACTCTACTCTACTCAGCTCTACTTGCCCCGTTTCTCTGGACCATTGGCATTTTTTGGGACTAAACTGTTTTTACACTGGTTGTTCAGGTGACAGAGTTTCCATGGACATCCGTTTGTTGTGAGCAGTTACTATGGATATTGTACCACTTTCTGAAGTGTAATGGAAACACAACTAGATCATAGCCGAGTAGAATAGGGACATTAGGCTAGTGTAAACGCATCATAAAAAACTAACAATTGTGTCTGCCCGTTGAAGAGCAGTAGCTTACCAAAATGAGTAGCTCTTTTTTTTTAGTTGGTTGCAAAATAGATATCAATATAACCAACATCTACAAATTGCAGAGTAAGTACTAAGTTTGAGAGTCTTGCGTAAATAAGCTCTGTGAACAAAACTTCAGTTGGCTGGTGTTTGTTCAAAATAGCTAACTTCTGTACATGACCATTTCCTGTTAGCGTTAGCATTTAGACACAATCATGTCTTTTTTTAAACACTCAAGTGTCCAATGGTGAATTATTCTTTAACATGTTTTCTGTGACATTCACCACAACTGCCTGATCATTCAAGTATTTATTCATTTTAAACTGATGTAGTGAAAACCTCATAGAAATGAATTGGAACAGGAAATAGATGTGTCTCCAGAATGTACTATTTTGAACAAAAGCAAGCTAACTGCACAGAGCCTTTGTGACTGATGAGTGACTGAAAAAGCTGTGTTTAAGGCAAATGTCAGTTTTTTTTATTGTGGAACAGACCAACACAGTTCTGTTCTACAGCATTTAGTTAAAATGTGTAATAGCTCCATGTTTTGGGAGATTCATGAACCACTCCAAGTACAAAGTTGTAGAACAAGAAGGGAAAAACTTTCCAAAAGTGTTTTCATATTAAATCTTCTTTAAAGTTCAGTGAAGGTCATGTCTGGGATTTTGTGTAGCTGTTAAAACATGATTATTCCCTTTGTGCCTCTAGGTGCTTTTTTCATTCCTATTTTCATTGTCAAACACATTTTGTTTACATATACAGTATTGTTGTTCTGTAGTGTCCTTGGGTGTTTTGAAAAGCAGTGATATTATATACAAGGTATTAATAATCTTACAAATAGAAAATGTGGCATAAGTGTTTGGACAGAGAGACGGCATAGCAGTTTCTGTTCATTTTCTATTTTTGATTGCTTGCTTTTTCAGTGATTCTGATCTTGATTGCTTCAGAATAAATTTTGCTCGCACTGAAAGAAATTTCCTTCAATTCATCTTCTTTGCTATTTTCTGTATAAAAAAACATTTGTAATAGCAATGATTTCTCCTGCAAATGAATTAAATAGTACATGCCGTGGAGAAATACCTATTTTGTCCTCACTCTGAGTTCAAAACATTTCTCCGTTCAGCAGTTTTCTTCTAAATTCTTCACTTCTTTTTCAACTCATGACGAAGAGTTTAAATAAAAGCTCTAGGGAGATTTTGCATGACTTTGCATGTGAATCACTGCCTTGACAAGATAAAGAAATCCCATTTAAGAAAGTGCTGAATTATGAACATGTAAGGAGATGTGGACCTGCAGTCTTCGTGACTTCTCCCTTTTCTAACTGCTGACATATTCCGATGGCAAGCTTACGGCCACAGGGTGCAGAGCCATGAGGGACAACCAACAGAGCGACGCAGCAGTCATGTACAAGCTATTAGCACCCAGAAAAATCGCTGAGGTGGGACATTAGGGTGACATGTGAGGGGATGACAAGGTGTTTAACCCTTGGAGGCAGTATGGAGTCATTCTTCAAAGACCTGCAGGGTGAGAGAAGGGGAGGTAGATCATGTTAGTGGGGGGCCGCATGGCAAGTGTGGAGACTGAAGGGACGATGCTTCAATATCAGTGCTTGGTTATTCAGTAACTTACATAAGTGAGTCTGGTCAACACTCCTCTGTCACGGTTGAATACACAAGGTAGCGCGCAATCAAAATGAAACAACAAACTCACTTGTTTGCTAAACACGTTAATAGCAAAAACTAACTAGCTACTAGTTTAGCATGTTTTTCATGAGGTACTTATTTTCAGCCCAGTCTCCAAAGAATATGTAGATATACAATGAAATGTCAAAAACCTACAATTTCTTACTTAACATGGTATGAAAAGCCAAAACGTAAAATAACAACGAATTTTGCTTGAAGCCAGGTGGCGACATTTTTTTAAGTTTAATAGTAAATTCATGTGCAATAATTCTTCTGTAATTAATAATTATTTTGCATCTAATATCATGTTTTAAAATAAAATTTAATTCAATGTAAAAGTATTACAAGTATTCAGACGACAATATGGAACACAATACATCCGACGCACCTCAGCGCCTCCGACGCTTTAGGAACATTTGAACAGCAAACAGTAATAGTTTTTATATTTAAAGATCCACATCAGTAACGCAACATAATAATGCACATTCAGTCAGGTCCTGCACAAGTTAACGCTTTGTTTCTTCAAATATTGTGGCTATTATTGTATTATTGTGTATTATACAGAGTGTGTGTGTAAGTCAGTGGCTGCATAAGCAAAAACTGAGCTTTTGATTTGATTGCTGCATACTTTGACAAAGTTTTCGAACAATTTTCTATCCCTAGTGATAAGTCTTTACCTGGAAGCAACACAACTAAATGAAGCTGATAAAGAACACAGTTCAGCCATGATTATGAGCAGAAGACTTGCAAATAAACTGTTAGCTGCAAAGATGCTTGTTTTGAGCTGTAACAGAATGCCATCAAAGGCTAAACGATGAATCCAATCCATCTGTTGTGTAGCGTGAGATCCACGTTATATAAAACATGTCTTATGATATGTCTTATGTCTGCAATCATGTTTATGTGAAGCATAAGTTTTCATCAGATTTTTGCCAAATGTTTTTTACCCAAACACCAGAATTACATAGTGCAAACCATGTCTAGACTGTAAATGGGATGTATCATTTACAAAGGCTTCTCAGCTGAATACATTGATTAAATTATTTCTGTTTCAATATCACGGTGTTCTTTGGTTTTTGCATTTCATGGTCTGTGGGGTAATGCTGGGAATGCAAATGTCAGACAGTATGACAGAATATCCTCACAACGCTGTCGCTCTACCTGCAGCAGTGTGACTTGACTGCCCCAAACACGCAGGGATTAGCTAACACTCCCTCTGCCCCGCGGGCTTGTCACAGCCATCCGCCAGCGCTGTCCCCAATTTAATACAGCTGCCACATGCTGCTCAGTAAATGATGGAGGGAAGTACAGACAAACTTTATATTGACCCTATGGGAGGACACTGGCTGTTTGCCGAAATGTCATCAGAGACTTTGCAGGTGGTCGGTTTGGGTAAAAAGTTTCATTTTTAAAGCCAGCTGTGAGTGTGTATTTGTGTGTGTGTGTGCGTCCTCAGTTAGAAATGAAAATTAAATCATTAGAAGCAATAGAGAAATTTGAATAATGAGGTTGAGATAGTCATTTTTGCATATCTTCAGTAATTCTACCAGACAGGAACTGTTTTGCATATTGAATTCTTTTAGCTTGAGATGTTTTTGTCGTTAAGTGGTTACCTGAAGAGATAAATTGTTGCAATTAATCTAATACATCTTGCTGCTTTGTTGTAAGTAAACATCTCACTAAAGTGTTGGCACTATGTTTTCTGTTAACATCTTCATGTCATTTGGGAGTTACAATGGATTAACTTAGGGCTGGGTGATCTATCGATATATATCGTAATACAAGATATTTAGTGGACAAGATATAAATTTGACCATATTGTACATGTCAATGTAATGTAATTCTGAGTAAAAAAGAGCTTATAAAACTGATTAAAAAAAAAAAAAGATACAGAAAAGATCAAGTAATCATTTATATGTTGGTCAAATTCTAAACTTGTGTTGTGCATAGAATTTTGTATTATTTTAGTTTCACTCAGCAAAAGTCATCATCAAAATGAACTTATGCAAGGTAACTTCAGCTATAGACTTAGAAAAAATTGTATTTTCATTTTTAAAATGTAATTTCAGAGATATTTATCATATATCGAGAAATGAAAAAAATAAGATATACATTTTTGTCCATATTGCTCTAGATTAACTGAGGTTCAAGATCAAACCATATCAACATTCTCTCCAGAAAATCTCACCTTCATTACTCAGAAGCCCTCTAGCATACTAACCTGTCCCAACAATACTGTGAGCACATTTAACCTATGAAACCTATCCAAATTGATCAGCGAGATAGAACAGAGTATGAGGTTCTTCTGCTTCTTTAGCATAAGAACCTCATGAGCTTCTTAACCATACACTGCGGAGAGCGCTGCAAACATTTCTGAATATTATTTTGGAATAACTGCATCCATGCTGAGTGCATTAAAAAATTATAAAGCAGAGCTGTTTTAGAGTCCGGTCAGGTCAGTTATAAGGGATTTTATGCGACTTAGAGCGTACTTTAAGAACTAAGCTTGCTCATATTGCTTTCTCGAGGGCAGCTCATGTGATTTAGCTGCTCATGACACACTTGTTGCTTTATCCACGTGCACATTGGATATGTGATCAGCTCAAAGTATTTCATTAAACATCGCACCTTTCCCTTAACACTTTCAGAGGTTCCAGATGGACACTGTGGAAGAACTCAAATTGGAGTTCGCCACATATCCATCTGGCATGAGTCAGGTCACAGTAGGCCACTGCAACATTCAATTTTACTTTAATGGATGTCACATTATAAAATGTGAAGCATATGAAGTTACTGGAGGTCTACTTCAGTCAGTTCTCATTCATTTGTAACTATAAGATCACATTTGTCTAAACAAATTGACTTATAGTCACATGCTGTTTAGTTGAGGCTACAGTTATGTGCTAGTTGTGTTTTCACATTTGCAAAGCATTTTTGATGAGACAACTTTTGCTGTTACTATGCATTCCTTGGGTTTTCTGCTGGCCACATGTTTGACAGATATCGATTGACACAGCAAATACTCTGCAACCCATATTCCAAAACCTCTGCTATGATGAAAATGACAGAAATCATCTTTGTTGTATGGCTGTTTGACATTTATCCCTTAACCTTGTCCTTTTCTCACTGTGAGACCCACGACAAAGATCTTCTCCACAGTCAGAAATCCTTCATTAGAGGCACAAATGTGCAGTGGACAGCTGGCTTTGGGCAGGAGGGCAATGGTTTCTGACACTGGGTGAGCTCAGACCATTAGCATGTTTTGCATGTTGCTCATTTGGCTGTCACAGAGTCCAAAATCACTGGCTTGTTGTTGATTGTTAAAATTCACTTTTTTTTTTTTTTTTTTTTTTCAAAAGTAATAAGCACATACAGTCCTTCATGTATATAGTGAACACTTTGTGGAAAAGACTTTGTTCAGTTGATGAATCAGTCAAAGATATCTACCAAATGAGTCAACGTTTTCAGATTTATAATGGACAGAAGCAAAAATTTGAAGTTTTTCACTCTTTTCTATTAGCTTTTGCTTTGATAGCGTATAGTTACCTGATTGGCTGGACATGTCTTCAGTCGATCACATGAAATCTACACAAACTGTAAGATAGCTCCATATATTAAAATCAAGTCTTCAAGAAGTCATTACTGTAAATGAATCTATATACTAAACTCTCCTACTATTCCTCACTGGTTTTCATCTGTAATGCAAACCCACACTTCTGATCTTAACTACTGAATTGTGAAATAACTACATTTCACATTGCGCTCTACTATTCCATTTACAGAGGTGAGTTTGAGCCAGATCCAAATGTTAAAGCAGATCTATAATTAGATGGCCGGACTCCTGGTGTTAACAGCAGATCTCTGCAGGGCCTGGATTACAGATTTGATTAAATTAGGTACGATTTCAGTAGCTCGGGGAATTCATTCATCTCTCCATGGAAATGTAGTACAATTTCACCTGGCCGGCGTTCGAGCAGCAGCCTTATCAGAATCACAAATGCATCTCTGAACCTAGGGCAATATGGTTATAGCTGCGCCATGTGAATACGCACAGTAATGATAAATAATATCAGAAAGTAAACACGAATAATAATAAGATTGTGGCTATGTAGGCTGAACAAACACAGTTCAATTTTATTTTTAACAAACTGAAGATATGTTCCTTTGTGTAGAGACTGAGAACACACATGACTGAATAGTACAAATGAAAATAGAAAGGAAACTGTCAGTGTTCATTAAAAGAGACAGATTTTTGGAATTTAACCAACTTATTAAAGGCTCTGTTCACATGACAGCACAAAAAGGTCAAAACTATTTAATACAGATGAATAAAAGCTAAAATTAAAAGTTTTCTTGTAATACAAAAAGTTAACGAGTCTAATCACAAATAGACCATTAGTGTTGTAGTCAAGATACCACCAGGACCATAATTTCAAGACCATGACAAACCAAGACCTGGTTCATTATGATCAAATCCAGATCATCTTTGTAATCTTCTACATTCATCAGTGTCTTACTGTCACTGTACCACACATATATTATCAATTTATCAAGGTCTTTTGTTTGTTGTTTGTTTGTTTTTTTAACTACTGAATTATTTAATTCAAAAGTCGCAAGATATTTTTACACACCATGACCCAAAGCTGAAGTGCCATCTTAAAACATCCTTGACGCATATATTTACAGAGAAGTGTATCAATCAAAAATATTACATTTATACATTTGCCTGGAAAATACTGGCAATATATAAAAAAATTGCGTTTGGCCACTGTGTCCCCCTTTTCAAATTTCAGTGGGCATGATTGACAGAATAATGAGCCAATCAGGGACTCACATCGTCTCCAATATGAAAACCAACATGGCTGCTTATGACAAAAAAATACATGGATTTTTAAAATTTATTTTTTTTAAATATCAGAACTAACTGAAAAACATTTCTGCAGAATCAATGAGCTAAGCAAATGAAGTAATCTGGTTGCTCTGTACGCTGAGTTAATCTGGCGGAGGGAGTGGTGACCAGACCCACTCTTGGTAATTTGTTGAAGCGTGGACTCCAGATCCAGGCCTGAGTCATTAAACTTATTTTTTAGCTTGTGGCATGATTTGAAACCATCATGATCATTATCTGATGAATAATTACTCATTAGTTGACGATTGTGACCAAGTTTTCAGAAAATCAAGTTGGAGAATTGATGGCTTTATATTTATTTATTTTGACTAATAAAGTATCAAAGGTATTGATTGTTGCTTTTGCTATTACCCTGTGTATTCATTTTTACACATATATTATTGTCAGTGTGTATGTGCATTGTTCTCTAAATCCAACATTTTTATTCTATACTTCCATCTTTAACTACACCTCTACATGAAAGCTGTAATCTAAAGTGTTAAGAGTTGTTCAAAGTCTTGCAGAATTGTGTCAGTGAAACTTCATCTTGTTTTCTGACTCCTCCAAGGTTGTCTTTCCCATTAACCGAAAGGTCAAGTGAGCTCCAGTGACCCTTGACCCTCAGCCCATTCCTGGCTCTCTCTCAGACACAGCTCAGACTTGTTGTGTATACCTTAACAGCATCAGGCACCGCGGCTGCTCTGACTGATAGACATGCATTATCCCCTGGCGTAGACGCTCCGCTGACTTCTACGCTCACAAAGGCTTAAGAGTCGCAGTATTTGTTTTGTGCAGATGATTTACCTCTGAAAGGATTTGAAGATCAAGTGCTGTCTGAGACCTTTTGACAATGTCTATTTCTCAAGGTGAATTTGGAGGGTTGGGAGTCTGCCCCAGTCTTGTCAGTGGACATGGATCATATGAAATAGAGGGCGAACTGTCTGAAGCAAGTTCAGAGCATTTATAGCCCCATTTTGCAGCGGTTTCTAGCTATTGAAAGTCTATATTTATACAAAACTGATGTCAAAATGGTGGACATGTGTAATGGTGACGGAACAGTTACTCAAACTACAATCTTTAGCTGCAGAGAAACAAAAACAGTGAAAGAACATCTCCAACATAGCCAGCCCACAACCAGCTTTTAGTAGAGTGTGTAACAATGGAAAAGATAATAGGATTTTATATGCTAATAAAACACTACATGCCATAAAAATAATCTTTCTCTACACTAAATGAGTTGTCCCCTTGATTGAATTGACATATGGGAACCTCTGTTGCCATGTATAATATAAATTCACACTGCAACATTTGACCTCACATTTATATGGCAGTATTTCATTCCATTCATTTGTCACTGCTGTGCTCCGGTTCTTACGTATCTATCGTAAATGTATCATGCTCTGATTTGCCAGTGCTCACCTATGAAGGAGCTTTATTACACTTGTTTAATCTGTAGTGTAAGGTGTTTTCTCAACACAGACATGCCTGATGTTGTGGTTTGTTTCATTCACTTCTATTAACGAAACTGAAAACACTTGTTATTAGAAACGATTGGAAGAATAATAGCGCATTCCAGAGTTATTCACAGCTCAGACCTTCAGAGTTCCACTTGTAAAACCACTGAGCACTCCTCGAGCTTGGAATTCCTCTCAGAAACTCAAAGGTTTCTGACTAAGACACACATCTAGTCTGATCTAGAAACTCAAACATGGCTGCACTTTGCAGATGGTGAAAAACAAACCTCCAACTACTTCAATATTGATCGTACCGGTATTATTTTCCCTTTGGTTGCTCTCTATAGTTCATTCAGTCTGTGAAAATAGTTTTGCACGGTTATTGAACTTCTGCTGTTTTATGCGCTATGCAACAATTTTTGCTAATTATGCTAAATGCTTCACAGAACTAATGTAAACAAAACACAAATTCACTCTTGTGATAGTGCTGTAGTTTTTTGGTCGATTAATCGATCGATGGAGTCTAAGTCAATCAAAATTTGTATGAGCTGACACATTTTTTTATTTCTAGCTTGGGTTACCAAGGTTTTAGACCGGGCCCCCGAAGATGACAAACTCACAACCCCCACAGCAAAAAAATAGTCTGTTATAATTTCAAGTTGAACAATAATTAAAATTGGGTTAATAAATATATTTATTTTAGAAGGGTTTGTTTACATTTTATGACCAAGTTCAGTCAAACATGCTTCCACTCGATAAAAACGGATGAAATACCAGGTCAGAAATGTAAAATTACATTTTGAAATAATCTCACAACCCCTAGAAAGGTTCTGTCCGCCACTTTGAGAACCACTGATTTAGAAGATAAAGATTTCAATTGAATAGCAACAAAAGTAAATGGGTTGGTTGAAAATCTGGGTCATGGCCTAATCCAATTTTTTGTATAAATGAATGCTTTAGCATGGATTCCACGTTTTTTTTTTTTGTTTTGTTTTTTTTTCAAGCTCTGTTTGGTTTAGATGACTAGTTGGCTCAAAAAATCCTTTTAGCTTTGGCCACGCCCCCTTTTTGGTCAATTAATTGGTTGACGAGACATGTCTTTAGTTGATCAACAATTTCTTTCATTGATCGCAGCTGTATTTGTGACTCTAAAAGCAACAACAATGCCTGTATTATAGTTTGACCATATTATCTGATTGGCTTAGGTTTTCTGGTTTGACGAGCAGGACACAAAAAAACTTTGAGAAGACAATACTCCTAAGGTTGGAGTTTTGACCTCCGATGATAAAGTAGTTACCGGTAAATGTGTTTGGAATACTGTGTTGCATACCGAAATCTACCTTAAATAAGCTAATAATGACAAATATGTATATGGCATGTTTTTTATCTTCTTACATTTACCTCAACTTTGCACAAAACTTTATCTTTAAAACAAGTGAAAGTAACACAAAAGTCATTGTTGTGTACTTCAAACCTCAGCTTTTCGAACTGCCCTTGTGCCTGGCCATAAACATGTACAAATAAGGCCCGCATGGGGACCACAGCAAAGCAGCCGTTAAACTCTTGTCTCCCCGTAGCCCTGTATTTCTGCCCTGAGAATAAAAGTCAGTAGTCCATAGAGCAGTGGGCTATAATGACCCTGATCCAGACGACTCCCCTTGGTGCATTCTGGAGGACCTTGGCCAATAGGAATATGAATCAAACAGCTAACATGCTAAACTGGCTCAGAGAAAGGGTATATCGCAAGATCCAGCTCAGACAGAAGCGCTAATGTAACTCCAAATCCTATTATCATTCTAATGGGATGTGGGAGGAGAGAGGACAGCTGTGGGAAAGCAGGGGAAAAGAGGATGAGGCGGGAGAAGCAGTATGTCAGAAATTATGTGTGTTTTTTGGGTTTTATGACAACTGCACGGTGACATGGTGTTACGCCAAGAAGAGATACAGAATCTCATTGGAATTGGAGATTTGAAATGGGAAGCTTAAAACTAAAATATTTTTCAAATGCATTCAAAGTGTACGCCTACTTTAAATTGTGTTGTTTGCTATTGTTTTTTACCATTTTGAATCCACATCCATTTTGTAGATTATCTGTTTGAAGAAGATTACAGAAAACAAGTCATTTGGTTTTGTACTTTTGATACATTAATTCTGTGCAGAAGAATGATGCACTGCAAATGTTTTCCAAGGTTACAGCGCTGTCTGCCAATTCATCCTCTTTCTGTTAGACAAAATAAATAGGTAGAAATGTAGCCTATTGTTGAGGTAAAATGGTCTGGTTCTTGGTCTGGCTTTTCTTTATTTCTTGGTATCCATTCTAATACCACACTTAAGTGAATTCAGTAATCCAAAGAGTGTGTTTGCCAGTTGTTTTTTTCATTCTCTCCCAATATGAAATTAAAGAAATCGATCATAATGACATCTTAAATTGTCCTGTTAATTACAGTTTTTATTCCCTTTTCCATGATTTAGATTAAATTAACTCTACTTCCCTCATACTCATTAAGACCCACAAGAGCAGAAAGTCTTTGTTTAATGAATTGTTTGAGGACTGAACAACTGTGAGACATCGTACTATTGTGATCTCTCTGTTCTATGAGCAGGAGCATCAAGCTCACTGTTTGGCCTAGTAGGTCACAGTGATTAACTTCATCTTGAAATTGAACTAGAATAGTAAAAACCCTCTTTCATTCTGGCTAATTTTCCCTATAACAACTGACTAGATCTTTGCACAGTTCAAGCTGAGGCTGTTTATGAACTCTTTGCAGCACAATGTAATAACTGGTTTCTTTGTGAAGGTTAGATTCAGCAGTTTTCACCTTTGATGAATGATTTACTCTATGTGTGAACCATCTGTGCAGAGGAAAATCACATTGTAAATGTTGTCTTATATGTTTGGCCAAGTGGAGTAAACTGATTGTTAAGTGGATTGGATTTGCAGACAGCTAACTATGTATTTGTTGAGTTTTGACCATTTCTTTTCAGAAGTGAAGTGAGATTTATCTATAAAATATACATTCGTAAATTTTTTTGTTTGTTTTTTTCAAATTGTTTTTTTTAACTTGGATATATAAAACAATACTAATAATCAAATTATTGCTATGACTGTAACTGTCCAAATGTTGCAGACATATACTATAAAGAATAAATTACTGAATAGTTCTGGGCTTCCATCTGAACAAATTGGTTACCCCAGCAACACTAGCTGAAGGGTCAAACACAGGAGAGAAGTTACCACTTATCAGGCAATTATCAACACCTTGGAATATTTTTTAATGAGACACTTAACATATTTTTTCACTTCCAAAATAATCATCTTACACTGACCACATGATCCGGGAGTTTTACACAATTACGTTGAGCTGATTTCAAGTGACCCACAATCGAGGTCACATGCCACTTCAGCCAAATGATATAATCACATACTTATTCTCTTGCTGAAAATCTTGAAAACTTACATTGAACAACAAAGGCAATCATACGTAATTATAGGAGTAAACTAGTGTCTATTGTGAAAGGGATAAAAGCTTCCATTTTGAATTGTCCTTGTGGGAAACTGCAGAATAATAATAGGTAATAGTACACATAAAATACTTTGAATCACCAAACCTTTGAAAACAGAACAATGTGAATATTCAGACAGTTACAAGAAACAGATGTTCAGACAAACGTAATTATAAAGCCAGAAACGTGCATTGTTATTTGAACTATATCTGGACTCAACGTCATTATAAACTTCAGACAGCTCTGTTAGCATAGGTATATGACAAAGTGCTACAGCTGGTGAGATGTTCACCTCACTGTTCTCTAGGAAAACCTGATTCAGCTCTCCTTATAGCTGAGACATATGAGGGCAGCAGCAGAGGCCAGGCTGAAATAATATTGGATTACTCTTTAATGGTGTGGATGCTGTAATCCCTCATCCATCTAAAAGTGATCCAGGGTGGGGAAGGCTGCTGGACAAAGTTGTTAAAGATCAACTTCTATCAAAAAGTTATTTTTAATCCGATGGAAGCAGTCTGAGGTTCTGGATTATGAGAGGAGCTTAAACGTGTTCATAATCTTGTTTTTAGAGAGCCTAATGTTGGACTGGTTAGAATATGAATTCTCACCTGGTCTGGGTCATTGGCGTAAGCAGCATGTTGGTGGGACAAAAAAGGTACCAACAAACAACTTGTGCAGTCCTCTCTCAGAACACCTGCTTTTAACAGTTATAAACTGTTAGAGGACAGGGGTTAAATAGAGATTTTTTTTTTGTGTGTGCAATTTTTGTGAAAAAGATAAATTCTTCGTTGAACAAAAATTGAGGTCTAATGTGCTATTTGCCTTTAAAATAGTTGTATAGAATAAGAAAGCTATAGAGGGAAGATCGTTCACAAGTGGCACTTAATGTTGATCATGCCACTTCAGGCAGATTGCAACAATAGCCTGCATTTGTTCCTTTTATCCAGACCAAGTGAGAATTCATACTAATAGGCTGCTGCTACCACCAGTGATCCAGGCAGTGTCAGTTATAACAATAGACTCTTTATGAACATATTAGTGCAGTTTCAAGATTAATCTCCTTCCATTGTCCAGATGAACACATTTGAAGACTTATGTTTACAAACTTTAAACCACTCAACCCAAAGACATGTTAAACATTTAAAACTGTCTTGGGATAAACTCATGTCCCACCTCTCCTTGTGCTTTTGCCCTTTTGCAGACAAACCATCCTATTGAGAAGCACCGGCCGTGCCCTTATTATCAGACCCTCTTTTACAGAAGTGATTGAAGACAGACATGGAGCTGCATCTAAATGTGATCCACATACAACCATTCAGCAAGTAACCAGTCCATGTTAGATTTTTTCGCTTTTTTTTTTTTTTTCTTGCTATGAAAGCCTTAATATTCCATGGCTTGGTGCAAATGCAGCGCTGCATAATAAACATGCTGGTCGGCTTTTTTCATCACTAATTCAATTAAAGCAGAGAAGGTAAAGTAAATAGCTTGATTGTTGTAAGGGATTTAATCCTGTTTACATAGTGACATTGTGCAGTTACAGTTAAAACATCTGTTGGAGCTGTTACTAAGTGTGTCAACGTGTCTACGAGGGACTACATGTTTATGAACATTTGATCTGCTTTTTCAAAATATGTTAAAGCTTTTTTTCCTCAAACCAGTACTTTGTGTAAAATATATACAGTATATATTTTTTTGGTTAAAGCAATAATACAAAAAAAGCAAAATGCACTGTAACAATAGTGTTACAGTGCATTCCTAAATTGAACCCATTATATTTTAATTTGTTCCTCTACGTAGACTAATGTTTGTGTTCCTCAAAAAGATCCATACATTTAATTGCCTTTGCTCCAGATGCAGAGAGTCCTTTGATAATGAATGTCCACGAGTGCTTCTGTATGTGAGCGCTCATTACATCATGGACAGCACACCGCATCCATTTGCTCTGACAACTTCTGAGAGAATTTCCAGGAACAGGAAAAGTCAAAAGGCCAGAGCCAAGGCTGAGTCCAGCAGAGCATGAAATTGAAGTAATGCATACAGCTAAATTATATACAGTGTTTGATGGGCAAATGGCAGTGTGTGCTCTGTGGACATACACTGATATCTCCTCGGCTAGAGAAGAGACGATTTTAAGAGGTATTACAGATGATTACAGGAAATACTCTGGAAATGTTGTTTATGGCAGGCTTGAAAACATACACTTTCATCTCATCTCTGCTCTCGTTCGGTGCTACATTCAGCTATAGGCTAAAGGTTTGTGTCATACTTATATATATATTTTTTCATAGCTGTTCGAAGTAAGACATGTTGGTATGCTAACATATTTTTGAAAAACTTTTAAAAAAATTTATTGGTTTAATCTCTTGGAGTGTGGTTCATTATATATTATTTAAACATTTGAATGACTTATTTATGTTTACTTATGTTACTGACTTTTTTACAATTATTATTATTTTGAACAGAGGCCATATTGAATTGCCAACAAACCAAAGAAACATGGAGTTGACTTTTTTTTTTTTTCCTAAGATTTTGTAACTATTATTTTATTCATTATTTATTTATTATTCCCTTTTTTTTAGCTAATTGTGGAAGGGTGGGGAAGATTGACATTTTAATTATTTTAACTATCGCTATATTTGTATTTGTATTTAATTGGTTTTAATACAAAACTGTCATTGATTTTAAGTATTGTTGTTTTATATGTTTGTGAAGTCCACTGGGATGGCTGTTGCTGTGATTCTGGCTATATAAGAATAAATTGAATTGAATTGAATTGAATTTAGCCTATTTTAGATACAATTATATGATGAGTTTTCACGAATAGATACAGTCGGCATCAAAGACCCACAACACCTCTGTGGGGGAAATCTAACACTGAGAGTGAATCAGAACAGTTTTACCACTCAACAGCAATGTGGACTTAAATATTGTGTCAAATATAGACACAAAGACATGGAGATAAGTTTGATCAAAGGGTCCAGCAATGTAAATACATCCAATAATGCTAAAGTAAGAGCTAAATGCTAACGTGATGCTAGCGCCGCCAAGGCTTGTTTCAGCATCTTTTTCAAACTTTCTGTTTGCTTTTCTGACTTAACGCCACCTCAATAATCTCCATTTTAATATGGATGTGCCTCGAATTGAATTAGTTGGCGACTGTATCTATTTGTGAAAATTTGATGTCAGTTTTATATGAACTGCATGTTCATTCAAACCACATTTCGTCTGTGCTTCACTGACTACGAGAGAGGGGTGGGTTCACTGGACACAGCGGACATTTTGTACTCATTAATACTGGATAAATAGGTTTTCACTGAGCGCAACCTTGATCTGTTCTGTGATTGGCTGTTTGCAGACCAGATATGCTGTGATTGGCTGAATACAGACAGCTGACAAGAGACCCAGGAATGACCCACAATCACAGAATACAGCACATGCAGGTCAATTTCCACAAGAAACTGTAGAGATCACCAGTAATGTCCCAGAAATGTACATTGTATGAAAACAGAGTGAAAATGGATAATAGAAAGTGAAATTACTTCTGTGGTCAATGTCAGCAGCGTTTGCTAAAACTGATCTGATTGTTTTTGTCTAAATCCGGATAAAATTAGGTGAAAATGACCACAGTTGTCATATAAACAGGGCTTTAGCAAGACATTTTTGTGCATTTGTGGACAGAAAAAAATCTCAACTTTTTAGCTTCTTTGCTGTTTGACACTTTGGCCAATCAGCGTATATTTGTCATAATATTTCACCTTTTTCTGTTTTCAGCAAGAATTGACTGATAGATTGATAAAGAAGTAGATGAGAAGAAAACCCCAGGGGCTTAGGTTCAGAATAAACTGCTTGAATGAAAGGGTACACTTTATCAGATATATCATAATCATACATCTTTATTAAACCATAGCAGCTTTTTAGGTTGGAGATTTTGTATCCACAGGTAAAGTGGTTTCTCTATAACCATAACCACTGTGGTTTATTATACAGATGTGATGTTAAAGCCTGTCAGAAACGGCCGATGTGTGAGTGTGAACAAGTGCATGAGTGATTCTATAGGGACATTTATTCATATGTGAAAATACCTTTTATCATGAAAGGGGCAAGAACCTGTGGATGATCCAAATAGAAACAGAAACATAATGTATATGTTCATAGTTTATCCACTGCTGCCGGAGCTTATGAATAAAGAATATCCCCACAATCCAACCTCACCTTTGCTCTATGTTCATAAAATGTGGCACACAATGTGAAACCATGACACGAGAAAGATCAGTTTGGATCGAAGTGTCTCATTAAATGCAGATTAGGAGTAAGTATGCAGAGTCGTCTCTTTTTTATGCTCACAGAAAATCACCTACTATAATCTGCTTTCACCATTCACATTCAAAATGAACCAAAAGCTGAAAGAAATATGCTGAAAAATGGGTTAATATGGCCTTCAAATAATCAACGCTTCAGAACTTCACACACCTCGCATACAAAGCAGTAAATTATTCAGTCTTTGAGTAATTCTTCTGCATAAAGTGTTTTTTATGAACTACACATAACCTGCGTCCCAAGTCAGGAGCAGTCAAAGCTAATTAAAGGATTTGTGCCTACTTACCGTCTGTGAAATCTACCATCTTAAACCTGTCCAGTCCAAAGAGCCTGTCTATTGATCAGTGGTGTGTGAGCGGAAGGCGATGTAATCACTCCTCATATAATGGGCCCATGCCTTTAATTGAGCCTGGCCTCACTGTTCTTCTCTATTGATTGAAATCTGGGCTCTGAAGGCCTAATCAAGCTCCCACGTCGCTCACACAATCACATTCTGACAAAACCACACGTGTGAATTCATTTCAAATCCAGTAAAAAATGTCTTACTGTGCAACTATTTTATTTCTTAGTCCGAGTAAAAAGAATGTTAGTGGGCTTTGGATGGGGCATCTAGTGGAGAAAGTGTAATGCACACTGAGCTGGGACCATATCGGAAAAATAATGCCTTATTCATGAATCCAGTAGAAAATCTGCATGTATAAATAGAGAATTAGCATGGGGTGTTTGTGGGGTGTGATTTTCTATTGACAAATTGCATATGAATTCTCTTGAGCAAACCTTGCAAATAAGAGTTCAGTCAGAAAAAATGATGTGCCTCTGTCTTACACTGACAGTCATTGAGAATACAACTTGTAAAAAGTTAGATTTGAACACAGTGTTTGGAGTTGACAAGTGTCTAATGGAGACATTTGAAAACTGTGATATTATTTATTAATATTATTATTATTATTTATGTGCCAAAGACCAATCAAAAAGCTCAGAGGGGACTGAGCTTTTGCGGTAGCTGCACCTAAACTTTGGAATTAGCTGCCTTTGCACATTAGACTGGCCCCTTCTGTGTCTCTTTTTAAAACACACCTGATTATTTTGGCTTTCGACTTATTGGCATTTTGTCTTTTCTGCTTCATTTTATTGTTATTATTGTTATTTTATTTGTTGTTTTAATCCTCTTTTCTTCTTGTATCACTTTGGTCAGCTTTGTAGTTTTTAAAGTGCATTTAAATAAGGTTACAGTTATTTATTCATTTATTAGTTGTTACACCTCACCTTTTCCAAGACCTTTTCATTGTGATTGGATCCATTCATAATCTGACTCACATCAGACTGGGAAATGCAAAAATCTGAGTTTTATTTTTTGTGTTTCTTTTTTTTTCCTTTCAATGTTCTGGTCAATTTACAAGTTGAGGAAAAAACTAAACATCATATTTAAAGCTAATTGGTCAAAGCATCACAATGGTGAAGTGTTTTGTTTTCTTCTATACACGATGTTAACATCCACAAATACTTAAATCATCTATTTGTGGAGGTTTTTCAAAAGCTAAGACCATTCAAAATGAGCCTAAGTATATCTGTTTGTTATAGTCCACTTGGGCACATCAATCCAGAGTCTCACAGCATGCTTAAAATCAGTATTTTGCATTTACTCTTCAAATTTTTGTATGAAACTCCCAGTGTTGCATTCAATCACAAAAATGAGCTGCACTGTGTCTATGTAAGAAGTGTCAACTCTTTTAGCATCTTGAAGTTAGCACCTGAGCAAACACATGATATTTGAGGTCCTAAGTGTATCTGGAGCTGCTGCACTGAGGAGAGATGCACATATAGTCCTGGCAGAGAACATGTGGGAAAAAATATGAAACAAGTGACAAGAGGATGGCACCAAATCACCAAGAGAAAACAACAACAAAACTCCACACGGAGAAAAACTGTCACACACTTTCCTCGGAAAGACAACTTTTTTGTCCCTAAAAGAATGTTATATTTTAAGCATCATACTGTACTTTGTGACAGAGGTGAATGTGAGGGTGTCACTGCTTTCCAGTTAGAAGTGAAAAAAGCAAGTAAATATCTTTTTTATGCAAACTTATTTATTGTAAACAAAATTACCTCAAAAAGGAGCTAAACCTGACAGTTTATAAAATTGGTTACATTGATTACGTTACAATATTGGTTACAAGTATTTAGTCTAATAGTGAAAGTGAAATGAAACATATGGGGAGAAAAAAAAAAAATCCAAAAATTCACTTAGCTCTCTCACATGAAACAGCGGGCTAAAAAAAAAAAGAAAAAAAACAAAAAACAAAAATAAATAAATTAAATTAAAATAAATCCAAAATAATAAATAATGATTAAGAAAATAAAATGTAGCAATTTAGCAACAGCAATAATAATAACCATATATAAATAAATAATAAATAAATAAAATATAAATTATATATATATATATATATAAATATTCTACATATATTAATTATACTGTATAAAAACGATATAATACTGTATATATTCTGTATATATATAAAATACACAAATAATTCATAAATTGAATAAGTATTCTAATCATTTTGAGATTCGTCATAGAAAAAAACATTATTAAAACAAATAATTCATTTTTTAATAAATTAAATTATATGAATATTTTAATTTTTTAAATACGAAATGAAAAAAAATTTGAAACTATGTAATTTATATCTTCATGGACCCAGGCTGAAGGCATTGCTTTCAGCTAATAGGATCCGTATAAATAAACAAATAAACACATTTGCACCAAGTCTCTGTCAAACTGGATTAAGAGGACATACTGTATACTTTGGTTCTTTTGCCTCTATTTCTGTTTGTCAGAAAAACTCAACTTCTCGCTCCTGAGATAAATGGAAAATAGCATCTTTTAAGAGGTTTTACAATGTTTTCATCGATTAGCCCCAATAGCAGTGAATCGCGCATCCATCGACAGCCGTGTTTACTGTGAAAGTTTCAAAGTGCCCCATCCTTCCTTCCGCGGCACAAACAAATACATATTGATTCCTTCCTGTCCTCCGCAGAAATTGCCCAGGTCAGTATGTAAAATCAAAAGTTGTTTTCTGCAAGCCTTTCAAAAGCCATTTCATTATTCTTTACGGCGTGCTCTGGGGAAGCATCATTGTCCCCGCGGTTGTCTCGCTAAGAGTCCCGGCGATAGGCCATAATTGCTTTCAATGTGCTCGGTAATCATCTACATTTGAACAAAATAGGCCAGGTAGTTTATGGAGCAAGGGGAAAACAATTATAGCGGCTTGCCAGATGCAGAGAATATGTTTTGTATTCACAGGAAGGCAAATCTATTTTTCATTAGGTACACGCCTTTAGCTATTACTCTGCATGAGCTACAAATGCGCTACTAGGCTAATGGAAAATTTTAATAGTCTTGGGAAAAAATAGTAATAGAAAATGTTTTAAGTGTAGTTTGTTTGTTGTAGCAAGCGAGCGTTTATATGCAAATCAATCACACAACGTTTGAAGCAAATGATTGGAGCGTTACTGCTTTGCGGCGGCCATATTGGAAAGGTAAATGTAATAGCAGCATTATCCTCTGCTTGTTTTCCCTCGAATGAACTTGCACAGCAGCGAAGGCGAACTGTAAAGCTTTTTCAGCAGCGAAAGTCTGTTTTTTCCAGCATTTATCTTTTATCTGACGCTGCCCCTGCCACCGAGAACCCTTTAGAAAATTGAGTAACAAAATCAATACTTCAATAAATCAAGAGATATTGCCCAGTGCACCAGTGATGATTTCTTTCATGTTGAGGGGGGAAGGTGGGGGGTGAGGTGGCGGCTGGTCTTGGGTCAACACTTTATGGAGTGTCAGAGTGGAGGAGATGAGCACTGAGGAGGATTACTTATTCTTCTGAGATCAGGGGGAAAGCATCAGCGCTCTTAGCTCATTACGTTTGTTGATGTTTTGAATTAGTCATTTTTAGAGATGGGTTCAATTTGTCAAAGTTACGCTAACAATTTCAAGAATATTCTATTAGCAAGCAACATCTGAACTTGGATTGAGCAACTTTAATGAATCAACTTCCGTCCAATTTTGAATTTTAGACTTTTTTCTTTTTTTAATCTTCAGTTTTCATGTTAGTTTACCTAATCCATTCTGAGCCTCCAAAATGTTCACTACCATAGATACAGTTGTATTTGGGGGTGTGGCCTGTTTAGGAGGAAAGCGTCTCATGCCTTACCATGTTAAAGTAGAAAGCTAAACTGTTCACCTCTTTTCTGGTGAATTAAGTGTATTTTTAGCTAAACTAATTCAAGTCGATCACAACTAAGTGGAAGTTGTTGCTGTGGCATTATGTCAGAAAAGTAAACAGAACGTTAAAAAAAGGTGCTAAGACACACCAGGTGGTGCTAGCATCCTGTTAGCTCGAAACTACGTTAGCATGTTGGATGTATTAGATCACTTTATTACCTCCATGTCTCCATGTCTGTATTTAACACAATATTTCTTAAGTCCACATTTGCCGTTGTAGTTGTTGACCCTGAGTGATAAGCTGTTGTTCTAATGCTCTAATGCTATGTTAAGTCCCCCACAGAGGAACCCTAATCAAGGTTGTGGCTTGATGCCGACTGTATCTTGGTGTTTTCAGCTTTTCACAGCTGTGGAGGTATGCTGGTATGCTACAGTTAGCCACAATGCTAACAACAATAACACACATTTATGGATTTTAGTGAACAACAGAAGATAGACAGGACAGTGGGATGAATTTTGACCTGAATAGTTACTTTAACAAGATATCTGTGCTGAGGGGGAAATATTTTTTTTTTTAGAAGAAATGTGGAGAAAAAAATATGGGAACAGCCCCTTTAACCACAAAATAAACAGAGATGCCATTGCTGTTTTGGGGGTTCTTTAAGGGCTGGCTGCAGACTCCAGAGCCTGGATGACCCCTCGGGAGATAAGAACGATGAGAAGAGGGAGAGTGGAGAGGCACAGAGACACAAAGGGTGAGTGTGTGGGCCAAGATATATAAATAGAAAGAACTGGAAGGGGTGTAAATGAGGTGTGGTCCTGCTCCAAAAACTCATCTTTATTTTTTACTGAACTATTATCCCTACATGAACAAGGAAGTCTACAAAACATATATTTTTCATCTGTGTTTAAAGTAAAAAAGTTGTATTTTAGAATGAAATTAATATTTAAACTTCTAACTATTTCACTTTACATTTATTGTTCTAATGATCCCTAATTCTTCCCCTAAGAATACTTACCCACGTTATGCTATATTTCTTCCTCAAACATGACAACAGCAAACACACTGTTCCATATAGTTTATATAAAACAATTATCCAACAAATTCCCTCATTAATATGTAGGTATGCTGATGTATCAAGACAAATGTCTGTAATTATTAACCCATTTACTTCATATCAACAGCCATAAGGGACTTTATTACAACAAAATGATGGCATTATAGTGCCAACATTACATGTGTTTGCATGGAATCTGATTAAGTGAAAAGGGATTTCAGTAAATTTCACACTGGGTGTTTTACATATTCATTTGTTACAGTTTTCTAAACACCGATATGAGCACTCTTTACAGTTCAAGAGGCATTAGGCCTATTCTGTATTGAATTGTTCATTTCTGTGACAAATGTGTAGATCATTTTGAATCATTATTAGTCAACAAAATGAGATGTGAGTCACTCCCCCCGTCTGCATTACAGATCCACAATGTACTGGGCAATCAATTAGTTTACTTGCGTGACACACATGAAGTAAATGAGCTGATCGGATCGTCTGTCATTTAGACTAAACTTCACTCCCCTCACATGAAAATAAATTTTTGCTTCGCTCATTGATTCTGCAAAAATCTGCAATATTTTTAATTCGAGGGGCTATTTTATCCATTGTTTTTTGTTTTTTTCCTAAACAGCCATGTTGGTTAATCTATCAACCCCGCCCACTGAAAATCAAAACACAGTGGCCAGGCGATAGGTGTGTTCAAGATGGTTGAGGGGTCTAGTCGGCTCGAGCCTGTAAGGGGGTCTGGGGTTACGTCAGCGCTACGTAGGCCCCGATAATCTCGAAAGATCAATCCGGCTCGAGACAACTTGACAAATCATCGAGGCAAGAAAAGCAACTGCAGTCAACTTCACCGCTCGATGACTGCAAAATCCAGGTGCATGATGGGAAATGTAATGCAGTGACTGACCGCTGATTGGCTTTGATCAAACATGACGCGCAGCAGTTCCTCCTCCTCAGTCTTTATCGTATTTATCCACTTTTATAACATTACACGTGTTAATCATGAGTCACAAAAGACCCAGACTGTCGTACATTACACACAGCTTTCCCCGTGACTTCTGTGAGATCTGAGGCTGCCTTCGCTGCTCTCGGGCTCAACAAGTTCCAAGTTGAATCTCCTCGTCTTTGCTTCAGCCGCCTGCTCTCGTCTGCAATCCAGGCAGAGATTTTCGCATCTTGAACACACCTAATGTATCGTCTGGATTTTCCAGTCAAATCTACTATTGGCCCTTCAATCAGGCAACCATATAAACATGATTGTTGATGTTGCAGACAGTACAGACCAATGAATGTAATGTTTAGGAGATTTGATGATAATTGATTGCAAGATTGTTGGTGCTGACAAGCTTAAACTAAAAAGCTATTATGTAAAATATATTTGTTGGACAACTGCCTGTCCAACATTTGTCCTTTGTGGAATGAGTTTAATAGTCAAAACAAATAGCTCAGTGGGTATTCTATTAACTGTTGCTAACTTCAAAGCAGGTCAGTATGTTGAGTCAGTTAGCTGTTTTAACTCACTATGTTATGTCATGTCAGCAGAATATGCGTACACATGTCTTTCTAAATGAATGTATAAAATTTGTGCCCTATTTTGCACATCCATTTAGTCTCAGGAGCCCGACCCACACTGCTTCCTTTCAGCATCTGAGACAAATACGCTAACTTCATGCCTCTGCTCCACTTTTATCGTGCCTATTGGATTTTGCGCTCGATGGATCAGTCCCTGTGAGCAGAAATGATGCAATGCAGTCTTATGGGAAAGGACATGACAAGCACACATGTACAGCCCAGTGTAGTAAGACTCATGTAATTGGCTGCATGTCACCCATTAAAAGCACAAAGGGCAGGCCTCTCTTGGAGATTAAAGCTCTGTTATTTAAAGCCCTTTGAGAATCTGTGGAGTGTGTGCAGAATATTAAGAGCCTCCGCACACTCAATACACTGTGTCCACAGCCGTACTTAGGTCACAAGTCACTTTTAAATTAAACTCCATGGAACCAAATGGGAAATGCCAGAAGAAAGTTAGAAGAAAGAACAAGGTTATAAGTCAAATTATAATGGCACAAATAAAAAGAGGTTATACTTTTCCAGAGCTAAAGCAGAGTAGTAAATATATTTCATTTATTAATGTACTGAACTGAATTCGGTGTGCATGTTTTTCAAAACCCAAAATAGTCTTCTAAAACAGATGTTTGTTTGGGTTTGGTTGGTGTCATCTTTAACCAGGGTCTCTGGTTTGTAGGGCTGTACTCAATACCATTGTCTTTTTATATCATGACAAATGTATTGGCAATACGTGTATCGATACAGGAGGTGTATCGGGATAGGTATTGGGATACTTAAAGTCATTATAATTTTAAACATATGAACCTGGACGTCTGATTTAAGGCTTAAACTAAAAACTGTTGAGCTGAAAAATTACTTATCATGGACACTTGTTGTAACATAAGAGCATGTGAAAATAAATCTTCTGATTTTGTTATTGCATTCTAATTGGTTTTAACACTTATACTCCACTTCTCTATTTTTGATACATTACTCATTTCGACACTGTAAAAATATCATATTGGTATTCACTGTGTGTTTTATTTTTTGTTGTATAAATTAAGAAGCTTTGCAATACATAATTTTTGTTATTGTCAGTTATTTATTTTTTACTTTTACTTTTTCACATAACCACACCTGTTCACAGTCATACACTGGATAATTTGGTTGCTGTCTCATGCACCCTTTCACTGTAAACCACTTTGTCGTGTCTTCATTTTCTTGAATCTCTGTCTTATCTTCAGGTACAGGGGATAAAAAAAATCATCATTATTCAATCAACATGGTTTGTGTTCTTGCTACTGAAATGTGTAAAATTAGATACAGTAATAGCACGTCAAGGCCATGCGTCAACCATAATACTTGACGATACTGTCCAACAAGTAACATAATGAGCATAATTACAACATTGTCTACAAAGTGATTTTATTAACATAACCGCCTACAAGTGCATATGGCATAAGCAGCTCTCTACTGTGCTCTTTGAAACGTGAAAGAAGAAACTTGGAGTGCCAGCAGGGACATTTTTAGATGCACGTCTGGTGTGGATATATGCTCATAGAAAATGGTTCTGGTGAGATTGAAAAGTTTAATGTATAATTAGATACATAAATTGTATATTTTTTGAAACAGCATTTGAAGTTACAGCGTTCCAGATAAATTAAAGGATGCAAAAGGAATAAAAATAGTGTTTCTGTGATCAAATTTAAGTATAGCGATTGAAGGACAAGCAATCTTACATAATTGGTTCTGACACATTCCAATCTTAATATGCACATCTGACTATCCACTTTGTCCGACCTCTGAGTGATGTGACTTGGATCATTTAGTTTATATATTCCGCGAGCAAAAATCACAAGAATTGTCTGAAATGTTGCTTCAGTGACATGTCAAAATACGGAATATTCCAATCCATCAAACTGCTGCATGCATTATAGTGTATTTCCTCTACGCTCCGTGTTTAAATCCCACTCCACAGTGAAGCTGGCGAATAGAGCCCCTGAGTTAATCAAAAGAGACAGGTCTATAGTTACTGATGTGTGCGTGTATGTGGAAATAACTTTACACATGAAGAGTATAGGGACCTGCTTCCATTATAAGAGAAAAAATCCCTGTGGTGCATTTTTTTTTTATCTTACTAGATTACGTAAAGTTAAAATGTGGTTTAAAATACTGTAGGTAAAGATTAGGGTTTAAGGTCTCTTCCAGAAAATCAATAAAGCCTTATCAAAAAGCATAGAAAATCCAGCGTGTGTGTATGTGTGTGTGTGAGCTTTATAACGTCAGACATCTCACTAATAACTCTCCACTTCAAAGCAATTCACGCTTCAGTCTTTTCCTACGGTTGTGTAGCATCCGTAAAGGTTAGCAACACTTCAAGCACAGGCTAATTAGGATTTTATACACAGTTTATAGAAGTGGACTGAAGATATGATCAACTAGGCTTGACTAATAGAAGAATTCTTAACCTTCATCTGTAAAGACAACAGGGCCAAAAACAAAGTGAGAGAAAAAAAAATAAAAAAAATAAAATCAGTTACTTCTGCCTTTGTGTGTGTTGCAAAGCCATTTTCTGATTACCCAACATTATATTTTGTATCATTACAACATTTTGAGTAATGGTTGACAATGCCTCCAAAGCTTTGATGCTCTGTTACACCCAGTATGTCATGAAATGCTAGTTGACCCCTAAAGCTCATACTCTATGACAGAGCCATTTTTAATTTTGACTTAGTTTGGTTTGATAGTTTTTGTGGTATTTATCACCGTTTTACAGTGGTTAAGTCCTCCACATATGTCGTAAATAGACATAACTGACACAGATTACTGCAGTTTAAACAATCATTCAACACATTTGTCACATTGTCACTCCTTATTGTTTATGTTGATTTTGACCCAGATTTACATGATGTGTTGGTAATAGTGTGAATTCCCTCCACATGTGTCATATTTAATGAGCTTCACCAAAACTAATGTGTGTAAAAAAGCTAAATGTTCAGTGAAATCTTAATCATAATCATATTTACCATGTTTTACTAAAAATGTAGTCTAACCTGCATACTCACTTGAAATCGAATTTTAGTCATCAATACTTTATATGTAGTTTTTATGTTTCATAAAAAGCAAAAACAATACAGACACAACAAAATGGTCCAAATATAATGTGTAAATAAACCACATTGCCTTTTTCTAGTTTCAGGTGATTTCTTATGTTTAATCAGTGTTTCAACATAAAAATTAACATAGTACTGAAGTGAAACCAAATGCATGCATTTTTTGTACAATACCTCTATGATTTAATAATGGTTTGCCTGCGTGTGACCATGTGGTTAAGCAGTATGTAATGTAAGACATGACCACTGACTGACTGAAGTGATAACTTACACCTGAATTATTAATTGATCGTATTAAAGTCTACGTGATAGACTTTAAATTGATTTTTAGTGGATTCATTCTCCAATGCACTGAAAATGTGTATATTTACAATTTCAGTATTTTTTATGTACTGTATTTTAACTGGTCACAAACTGAATCTGAATCATTATTCAGTGTAAGCGTGTGTACTTCATTACATGATACATGATGCCCATAAAATTACAGAATACTAAGAGGGACCAAAATAATTATTATTTTTACATGATTTATATATAAACCAAATTTTACTAATCATTTGTTCGTCTCAATTCAGCCACTACACTCAATCTTACACAAATAGAGTTACCTCGCATAAACAACACATTTGTTACTAAACATATATACACTTATTCAGAGTCAGACATCAAACGCTTACTTTCATACTTACTTTTACACCTGAAATACACTTTACAATCCTGCCTCGAATCCAAAAGCCTATTCTGTGCAAATTTAAGATTAAACTTTAAAACCCATTGAAAGACAAATTCCTCAATATCAGAACAAGCTTTTACAACATTCCTAGCTTGCACTCCTATTGTTTATTATTTTTTCCAGATGAGAGCATAAGGCATTAGAGCGGTATATCAAGACAAACGACCCTGTACATTTAAGGAGCATTATTACAGATGAGCGCTAACGGTGATGAAGGAGGTGGGAGCAGCCATCCACACCCAGCTGTAAAAACCCAACTACTGCTTTTCTGCTCTTGAGATCACAATGTTTCCTGTCAGAGTGAGACTAGCACACGCAGATTTGGATACGCTCTGAGGAGAGAAGAGAATTAGCTTGGCTTTAAATTATTCATGCCTTCAGCCTTGGCTTGATCTGATACATGTAAATAATGCATTTCAATATGCACGCAGCATTATGGTATACACTTATTCTGAAGGATGGGCTATTTTCGACAACACTGTTCACATGCGATTTTGCTCAAGCACAAAACTAAAATGTAAACATAAGTATATTTGAGCATCTGACATAAAAAAAGATGTACTGTGCAAAGAAAACAAACGCTAAACAGTTGTTTTCTTGAATGTTCAGATGCATTATGTAACTTTTGTGATGAAGGTCTGCCACGATTGTCTTATCATAGTAATTATATTAGATCATTGATCAAAAAGCTCAGACCGTATGTCTGTATTTGTTGGGTTATAACGTCAGACATCTCACAATAACTCTCCACTTCAAGGTTTTATGGTTCAGTCTTTTCCTGTGATCAGAAGCCCTTTTTGTAATAGATGGTCTGCCACTATTTACTTCATAGAGATGTTAATAGTTTGAGTTCAGTTAAGATGCATATAAAGAATGCATGCGGTGTGGAATTTATTACCTGTTACTTTTCAAACTGTGAAACATTCCACACTAGACATGACATCTCTATGGAAACATACCAATAAACATGTTACATTGTGCATCTTTAACTTTAACTAAAACAGTTCATAGAATGTGTTGGTGACACAATGTACCTATGTACCTCAGTGGCACCTCAGCAGCATGATTCTTCCATTGAATTTGAAAGCTGATTCTTTACCTGTAGGAACATTCTATGTTGAACACAGCCAATAAGCTTCATTCTCGCGCAGGATTTTGTGAACAAAAATACTAAAGTTTGACATTTTTGTCAGGATAACTGCTTCATGTTTAATGAGACTTCTACTGTTGTTTGTACGATTAAATTTGATTAAGTTCATCACATTTTGTGGTTGTAACTCATGTCCTATTATGAGTGATAGAACCTTCTTTCCTTTTTTAGGGCTACAATTCTAGACAACCACCTAGTTTGCCTATGCCTCGGCCGGCACTGCCAAGTATTGCAGCCAAGTATCTTGAGAAAACATGTATATACTGTACAACGAAATGTCAAAAACTTATGATAAGCACATTTTTCAATATTATACTGTATTACAAAAAGCCAAAACGTAAAAGAACCACAAATTTTGTTTGAAGCCACATGGCAACATTTTCTTTGGGTTTAAGAGGTAAATCTTAAAATACCCCCCTCAGTCCTAAACTTGAAGCATAAACTTAGTTGTTAAACCTGAGAAAATGTTGCCACATTGTTTCACCAAAATTCATGGTTATTTACGTTTTGGCTTTTCGTAGCATAATGATGAGTTTTTGACATTTTGTTGTAAATCTGCATTTTCTTCGAGAAACTATTGGTTGAATATGACGATCGGACCCACTGTGTCCTGTAATGGCGTCTTTAGGTTCTGCTGCAGGTGTTCATGTGGCATAGTGCCAGTCAGCTGTTTGCGGACACACATCCACACCTGTGTGGCACTGCTAAGACATCTACAATACAAATTCATGCAGCGCCTGGAGCTGTCTGAGAATGCCATTATAATGACTCTGACCAACCCTCAAATGAGCTCATGCGGCCACACTTATGCTCTGAGGAGCCGCTCTGTAATCATTAAGAAATTTTACCTGCTAAAAGGATTCTTTGTATGGAATCTTACCCTTCTTTTAATTGGACCACCTCTGTGTCTGAAATAACGTAATGGTAATTTGAGATTTGCCTACTGACAAAAAATATCACAATTTTCTTGGATCATGATTACAATTTAAATTTTAGCACACGTCCTGTACTTCAAATGCCCCATCACTTAATTTGCACTTTACTAATTTCATTAATGTAGAACTTAACAAAGCTGATATCAGAGGAGTGTTAGGGAATACGGACAGTTCAAGTTCATACTTTTACCACAATCTTGTCCAGTCTTACAATCATTTCATTTAACCATAACTTGCTCAGTCTGTTGCCATAGGTTACACCTCATAGAAAGACATACAGTACAAAACTAATAAGATAGACTCACTCCACACGTCTGGCCCCAACAGGAGGTCAAATCACTTTCAGAACACAGAACATTCTATTTGGCAAACAGTCTGACCCTTCTGTGTGGTCATTTATTAAACGTTATGAGCGAGGTGCGAGGTCTTAGCGGTGACGGAGCCGAGAACATGAGTGTGTACAGTGGTGTGGTGGTGATTGATGGCTGGTGTGGTGTCCCAGGTGGCCCAGAGCTCTTCAATATCACTTTTCATTTCAGACCAAGAACAGTGTTGGGAGCCCTGGCTTACAAATACAATCACATAGTTCAAGTTAATGTTGCAGAGCGTTAGTGGGAATCTATCAAGTGCTCATGCATGTTTTATATTGGTTTGTTTGTAAAGCTCAACTCATATCAACTACAGTACACACAAATGAAATCAACTGACGCTATACGATCTGTAATATTTCATCTAGATAGATACAAGCAATTTAGTTTATTACAAAGCCCAATTATGCATTTTATTTTTCTTCCTCATCAAAACACAGCCGGTCTATGAGATGCTATTATTTTTCCTCTGAGCCGATGAGCTTTAGAGAGCACTGTAGAGTTTGCTTTCAGGTTTTCTCTAGGCACCCCCTCCAACCATAACATGCATGTTAAAGAAATCTTCCAGTAACAGTGGTTCTGACCAAGCCTAACAAGAAGATCTGGAGATGGATCCCCTAGCGCTGCAGTGTGGCTCTCACTACTCCTGACAGGTCGCCCCAGCGGCACTGAAGGATGGGTCGAGAATGAACTGGCAATTGACCCATCCACGGAAGGTTCAATACAGTAGAGGTTAGCTGTATTTATCAGGAGGGACTGATAAAACACATTTAACCATAACCCTTAAGACTGTGCAGATTAGTGTTATTGACATTCACACAATTCTAAAATCTGATTTCTCTGCTAAAAGAATTGTCCACACTGAAAACCTTATTATTAGCTGTTGGACTGGATTCCACACTTGCCGTATTAAAAGAAAAAAAATTGACAACAAGCACATTTTTCTGCTTGAAAAATGCCACCATGTTTTAAGCTATTGTGACAAGAAGACTTCAGCTGAGATTGTTGCTGAGAAAGAAGACTTTGTACTTTGTGCCAGTTTAGCATCAAAACTAAAATCACCGTTGACTGAGGATACTTACAATCCCAATATTCAATAAAAAAAAGAAGAAAAGAAAGAAAATTGGTTTTATAAACTTCACAAAAAGCACTTGCCTTCTTCACCTACATTGCATTTCAAATTCATAAAAACTAGACTTTAGACTGAGCTGGGTTGTTTCTGAGGATGTTGAATTTACAAGTGAAAACACTATGTGTGAACTTTGAATTTCACATTTATTTATTTGCTGGTTTATTTAAATAGTGACGATACGAAATAAATATTGACTAATTGTAACACAGCATCAGATCCATGCATCATAGTGCTTATAGTCGAAGCTATTTTGTAGTCTTATGCTTGTTTTGAAATATTCAGTGTGCATAAGCCTTTGGCTGTCAGTTGAACACAAACAACACGACACAACAAAACAAACAAATAAATAAATATAATGCAATAGTATTTACTTCAAAAGGACACAGAAGTTTACTTTGACCTCACAGATCTCTTTCTTGTGTTTCTTAAAAAGAGTGAAAAATTCCAAATCCAGCCTATTCTTGCGTTGCGTGGTGTTTTTACACCCGTCACATTTTGACTAACCTTAACCTCAATATTATTCTCAAATGACCAAACACAAGCAGGTCTGTTCAGATCTCCAGAACTGATAAAGCCTCTCTTTACTGTATAGAGACAATTCTGTTACAAGCACCAGATTGTAATTCAGTTTTTGTTTTAGAAAGTGTCCTTGCAACATTTTTCTGTGCATGTGTTAATATGTAAAAAAAAATATACCAAGTGGGATGTGGGATAGGTGAAAACAGTATTTTTTGAGCAATTGAGCTTCACTTTCATTACAAAACAAGATTACTGAAACACGCATGCTTTCATTAAAATATAACTTTGAGTAGACTAATAATGCAATAACACAGCTGTATGATGTTAAAAGTTGATTTATGTCTTCCTTAAACTGCCCCTTGTTCTTATAAATAGATTACATCATTTCAAATCAAAAGGTCTCTTTGCACCATTTGCATAAGAAATAAATCCACACATTTCTCCTCAAAAACACAGCGCTAATAACATGACTTTTCAATCTGAGATCTGTGGCAGTGGCAGATTTGGCCGTCTGAGGTACCTTTGGCTCTTCCTGGGTGAACATTCTCATTGTGCGTGTGGGAAAAATGACTCCACATCTTTGACACAGGAGGCAGCAGCCGGCACAGATAAGGGCCATGCTGAGGCTGCTTTGTCTGAGAAAATAACCACTCCATACTCCCATAGAGAACCTTATAACAAATGTCCTCCCGATACCATTCTGCACCAGGCTCCTGTTTTGTTTTCGGATTATAAAGAGCTTTTATTACCCAGATGGATTTTTCATACCCAAGAATAAGGCTCATTCTTTGTGCCTAAGCATATTAATTGGCCTCTTCCATACGCTCATCCTTAACACGCTTTGCATCCTATGTAGTTTCGCTTCCTACATCCTTTCTCGCTTCCTAGGTGCTTGCTCTTTGTATCCTTTGATGAACTTTTGCTTCTAACAATACATTATTTATTACTCACTCCCTTTTATTTTGTCCTGTTTTACAAAGTATTTCCTCACTTTCAACTTTGCCTCGCGTTCAAGTTGCCTTTGTAGGCCATGGTATGAATAACCTGAGTGGAAAAAGTGCATCAGCATGGGAAGTTAATAGAAAAGCATGCCTCCAGTGAATACAGTGTACTCATTTGCACCCAGTGTGCGGGAGAATGTTGTATTGTATCATGTTTTTTATATATGTCATCAAATATTCATTCCATATTGCATGTCTTATATAAAATTCAGTCACTTATGCTATGTATGTACCTACCTTATGTGACCCAGTGGTTCCTGTACTGTTCACTGCAGAAAATCTTTTCTTTTTTTTTCTTTGTTTTTTACAGCTCACATAATAAGTCACTGAAATTCTTCCAGCTATAAATTTGCTGAATAAATACAGTAGAAAAACTTGTCCCAATACATTCATGTTATAGAATGTGGTGAGTCATATGTCCAGATGGTGGCAAGAGCGGGTTTTTTATTGATAACACTTTGTATTTAAATTGACAGCCGTGTGACAGCATTTTTTGTATTACAACAAAAGCAATATGTATCACAGTCTGTTTAAAGCAGAACCAAACAACTTCAGCAATAGGGCTCCCCCATACAGCTCTGTTGTGTAATTAAACTAGCCAACTGAAATGAAGCTTAACCATGTTTATTTATTTTCTTGTTTTTGCGTAACGTTAGGGTTAAAATAGGGCATAAAAAACACGTTACCAAATTTTACAAAGCTAAAGAAAAAAAAAAATGAGCCAGAGTTTTTCAGGGGAGTAATTGGGGTCAGGATGGGGGGTGAAATGGAGATGTTGCAGTTGCCGTATTTGGAGCAGAAGGCAGCTGAGAGAGCCGACTCAGACTTCATCAGGCCTCAATATACAAATCAATCCCATCATCACGGAGACTTACAAAGACTAAAATGTTGCTTACTTGTCTCGCTATTCTAGGCTGTAAGGCAGCGCTGTGCAACCTTTAACAACAACAGAGCAACATTTGCTCAGCTCAAACAAATCAACGTCAGAAAGGGCCACAACTGTATTTACAAAGCAATAATGTTTAGACAGTTACAGTTACACAGTGTTTTGTGAAACATTTGGATGACAAGACTAATCAGTGTGTTTTACAAAACATTTTTTTTTTTTTTTTTTTTCATTTGTAATGCACCTTTGCATTTTTGAGGAAGAGAAGGGTCAACTGTACAGCCGTCCATGGATTTAAAAATGGTTAAATAGCTGCATACACTGAACAACTGCTATTTTAAAGTACACACATATTGTAAATAGAATAGAGTAGTAAAGAATGTTCTTTGGACTCATGAAGACTTTATAAAGCATTAGACTCATCACATGGTCACTTTACACCTGTCACTTTATTCCTCATCTTATCTACTTGCACTGACAAATTGCTCTATTGTTCCGATTGCTCTGATTGCTGTATAGATTTGTATTGTCTTATTTTATTACTTATTACTTATTCCCTTTGCATGCCCTTATACTTTAAAATATATGTTATAGTATATTTTATCATAGCTAATATTTTTTTTTATTTTTATACTATTATTTTATTAATGTTGCATTTTGCACATTCACGTCGAAGCAAGTTCCTAGTTTGTGAATGTTACTCACTGACAATGGCAATATAATCTATTCTGATTCTGATTCTTTACCTTCTTTCTAGTTTAGTTTTTCAGACTATTCTTTCCTTCTAGTACCTTCTCAACCAAATCTCAAAGAGCCACACTGATGTCTTTGAAGAGCCACATGCGGATCTCGAGCCACAAGTTGTAAACCACTGCTTTAAGGGATTTAGCCACAATTCTTGTAAGAAAACAGGTGATGCTTTTGAGGATTTGTCATTTCATTCAAATATATGACATCTCTTGATAAACTAGCTTTCTTACTTTCTTACTTTCTTTCTTTCTTTCTTTCTTTCTTTCTTTCTTTCTTTCTTTCTTTCTTTCTTTCTTTCTTTCTTTCTTTCTTTCTTTCCTAAAAATATAACTGCATCAGTTTCTAGATGATCATGGCCTCTTGAGTCAAAAGCAAAATGAAAAAATCTATCTGGCTAATCTTACCTATATAAAATCCAATGTCACGGTCAATAAAGTGTGTCTCTATCTTCCATCGACGTCTTGACCTGCCTGATTCTAAGCTGTAGATCTGATCCATTCAATAACACAGACTTTGCAGCGCTCTCATTTAGCTGTGTCTGCTTAAGTCTCTGTGAGTTGAAAGCATTCCTCGCTCTTTAGTCCCTCGCACAGCCTCTTTCCCATTTCTTCCCATTATAAATTCCTTTTTTCCGACAGCGTGAGTCCGGCCCTCCCTCTGCACCCCTCCTCTCCATCTGTTCTCTCACATCCACCTGTGCCCTCCAAGCTTTAACTGCCATCATTGTTATTTTTCCCTGCTTCAGCACAGTCAGGGGACAGCCGCAGCAGCAGCACCACGGAGCGCTCCTCTTTTAAAGTGGGCCACGGACTTAATCAAAGTCACAACATTTTAGTTGACGTTAGCTTCACAATAAAAGGTGACTAGTGCACGCAGCAATCAGGCCATGAGGCTTCACTGCACCCGCTGGAGTTCACTTTGGACCTGTTTAAAGGGACATGTTTGAGAATCAGTGTATGAGCTTTTAATCTGACAACTGTGTCAAATGCAGAGGACAAATTTCCCTTTGAGGACAATAAAGTGGACTGTAACCTAACCTCAAATGTATTCTTAATCAGTTGAATTTTCATTGATTTCTGGATGTTTCTGACGTCACTCGCCGGCGCTGCTGTGCAGGTTCAGAGCTAGATTGTAAAGCTTGTTGTGATAGGAGTGTCAAGCCGTCAGAGAAGGCGGCTTGACGAACAACAAAAGTAACACAACTAATGCCTTGCATTGCTGGTAAGCATCCGTTGTGAACAATTCAGTCTTAAATGGGTGCGTTGCTAATGCTAACATTTGTAGCGTGTCGTGCTGGGCCATGGAGAGAGCTACTGCAAAGCTGAACGAGAGCGTTTGGGGACTCAGTGTAGCTGTGGGTACTGCCCACGTCCACCTCCACTGTAGGTTCTGACGAGTGTCTTTGGTGTATAATGATACCTTAGTTATTTACCTGTTTATTTTACTAGGGTCTGCCAGTGTTGCCCAACTCCCCTTCTTCTTTCTCGGACCTGAAACTGTGTCTGTGACTGATCTGGATAATGTATTAATGGCTGGTTCCAAAATTGGGAACTTTGGACTACAACTTGGTGAAACTGATTTTAAATGTATCATAATCAAGCCTTTCAACCTAAACTTGAGGGCTGTGTTATATTTGAACATAACACACCCCTCAACCAACTCTAACTGATCAATTTTTGTCCCAGCTCCATTTGATCTAGACCTGTGATGGATAGTCAGGAGGCTTAAAATGTGTTTTTAAGTGTCTCTTTTTCTCTGATTACATGAAAAACTAAACCAATTCAGACTTTTCACACGTACATGTGCATCTCTATAAAAGTTGTATTTTTGCTCGGAAAATCTAAGTGAACAATTGAGCAGGAAATCAAAGTTATTTTACAGTCAATAAAAAACTGGGCTCTGATATTTAGAGGTGTGAAAGCTGTAGTCGCCATCACCATCTGTTCATGCACTCAGGAGAACACTTACCTCCACTCGGCTGTATTTACACAGAAGTAGCATTTGTGCACAGACAAATATAAAAGAAAATGAGCTAGTATCTCTGGCACGTCAAAGCTCTGCTGGGCGTAAGTAGCACTTAGACCGGATCGTTAAAAATCACTTCAACACCCCAAAGAGGAGCAAGAATTCAGTGGTAGACATTAAGTTTGGCCCGCAAAGAAACACTTTGACAAAGAGTAGTAATCCTGTGTGCAAGATTATTGCTCAGTGCTTCTGTAAATGCTTCTTAATGTTCATGCTGAAGTTTAAAAAATGTCTCTTTTAATTCAATAAAGTTTCTATTCACAGAAGTTTAAACACTAGTAAATGAGTTCACAGTTATGTTAAAGATACACTTTGTAGCTTTTCTCGTGTAGGGTCCAGCGTAACAGCAGTGACATCTTGTTAAATGTCTGTGATGTTATGATGTATGTACTATATGGATTTTGAAGCATTTAAAGCTTTTTTGTGGTCTCTGTACTGCCTCCCAGTTGGGGGAAAAAAAAAAATATATATATATACAGTATATATTATATATATATATATATATATATATATATATATATATATATTATATATATATAATATATATATATATATATATATATATATATATATATATATAAAAGCTCTACTTTTTAACACAAGAGGTAGTTTAGAACTAAAAATACCCACTGTGCAATACGTCTTTTGGACAGTCTTCAAAAAAAAAAAAAACAAATCTTCACTTTAGGGTTGAGTAAGATTTTATGTAATTGAAACATATTTTAACCTATATCTTATATTATAATATGTCTTATGTCTTGTCCACACGAAGACATGGAGCTGTCTTAGGATTTGTGAGAGTTCACATGAATCAGTAAACCAGCCTGTAATGGACTTACTCTCCTCCATTCTGTTTGAATGCAGAATGGTCTGAAACTGAAGACAGAGCCAACAATTACGTCATCTAAAGTTAGGACGATCCGATAACAAACGGCCGCCCCCCACCCCTCCGCAATTTCAAAACTTGTTTCTAACCGTTTCAAAACATTCAAGATGGCAGACGTAGCTGATGGATTATTTTTTTCGGCTCTAGATCGGTTTTGAAAATTAGTAATGCATCAATCAAACCAGAGCAGCAAACCGTGTTGAGAGCCTTCACATAGGTCACTGCTCTATTGAAAAAATCCTTGTGCTACATATTTACTACAACATTAGTTTTAGCGCTGTTTTGGTGGAGTTTCCATGAATGTGAAAGAAGAGACACAGAGTGGATTTATGCTAAGTTTCAAAACGGAGAGATTGTAGTAGAGTTACTTTTCTTTATGTCTTCTGAGACACAGATTTTGGCAGTGAACCTCATAGAAAGGTCAGTACATTCTGCAGATGAGATGTGACTCTGGGGCAGTGATGTCATGAAAAAAAAAAATAAATGTTTCGGACACAGCATAACTGGAGTTTTGAAATCTTTTCCCCCTGAGACCTGGTTTCAGAAATCTTCATTTTCAGTGTCCTGAAGCTCCTGCTTCATGTGGATGATGTTTAGGTTAAATATTTGTGCCTGAGCTGGGCTTCGTGTGGACAAGGTATAAGTGTAGAAAAGCTCACTTTTGTAACCGCTGCATCTTAAATAAATAACCAGACCAAGGGACAGGTCAGATCTGTTGGGAGGCGACTATGCGACCTTTAAACAGATTTCAATGACAACAATCAGTCTGTCAGAAAAGTGCTAAAATAACACAGAAGTGAATGAACCCTCAGAACACTGAAAGTTGTAACTACTTTTTAACACAATGGTTATGCTCAGTATTTTTACATTTTAAGTGTTAGCCGATGTATTGATTTCTTGTCTTGCATTTTTCCAAAACAACACTTTTAATATTCCTCTCAATCTCAAACTTCACCTCCAGCTCTCGGCTTTCAGCGTTCTGCATCTTTCTTCTCTCATCATTATTCCTCACATCGCTCCTAATAAATAACTTTCATTCTGCCTTTGTTGCTTGTGAATTGACAATATAAAACAGACTCAGTATATTTGTGGAAGAATAAATATTGGAAGACATCTTTAGTTTACAAAGCATTTGATTGTGTTTTTGCCTTGTTCAGTGTGTCCGGGGGAAATTAAGGCCTTTTAGCTCAAATAAGGTGATAAAACCTTACATATACACTGGAGAATCTTAAAGGAAAGCTGTGCATAAATGCTCATCAAGGATCCTTTTAAACATTTAAACATCGTCTAAGTTGGACAAATTCAATTTTAAAAGTAGCAGCTACATTAGATTTGTTTTGCTATTTCTCTATTGATCCATTTTTTCACAAGCTTGACACTGTAACATTTAATACTAGACAGTGATTCTAGTAACGACATGCAGCTTTTACACAATTCTTCAAATATCATTTCAACATAAAAATGTCTGTCAAGTTCAAAAAGTATTCCATGATTGCAACTATATTAACACTCTTTAGTCACTGATGTTATTTTACTATTTGTCCTGGTGCTACCATTACAACTATTGACTCTAGGCTATAACACTCCAATAGGCTTTGGAACTGGGACTCAAAAGGAATACTCACTTCTCCAATTTTCTATCTTTTTAACATATTGTCACTTCTCGGTAACACATAAATGGGGACAGTTAATGGTCGTTAGATTTTTCAAAAATGCACAAACAAGATCAGAAACACAAACTTAAAGCTTGTTAAACTAGTTGTTAGCTTAAAAACAGCTGTATACGCTTTTTTGTTTTGATCTACACTTATACACTGAAGGTTTCTAAACTTAGCGATGACTTGTAATGAGGGTCTTACCCAAGCCTTGATGATCAAGAATTAGTAGAGTAAGAATTGCCACAAGATCTGACCATTGGTAAAGCTGTAGATGTTTGTTCTGCTGAATGCGAGTAGTTTGTGTTTGTAGCAGTTTGCAGCAGTACCAATGGAGTGGCCAGCCACTAGGGCAGAATTTTAACAGCTACAAGCTAGCACTACCACAACCAGATTTTATAATAGATCCATGGTCTTACCTCTGCTAAATGGTTGGTTAGTTTGTACTAGCTGACACTTGTTGAGTTTTGTATTTTTTTGCAGGCTAATGTTAACAGCTATAGAACGATTATCAGTCGCAGTCACTTCCGACTCTACTGTGCATGCTCCATGCAGAATAAATGCTGTCTATCTAGTTGACTGGGGAAACTTCTTTGATTAAAACAACAAAACAGGACGCGAGCTAGCGGTTTTGAACCGGTATGACAAACGTTTGACTCTAGCAGCTTAAAACAGGTTTTTCATATATATATATATATATATATATATATATATATATATATATATATATATATACAGTATATATATATATATATTTTTTTTTTCACCTGAATGCAACGTGTGTGAGTCGTAGGGTTTAATTTCATTCACAAATGTTGAATTAGCAGCATAACTTTTGTTTTCGCACAAGTAAACTCTAGCAGTTAGTGGACAACAGCACTGGCTCAACTTGTTGCTCCAATTCGGTCAATCAGTGGCAGCTCTTTCTACAGGTGTGCGCCTATCGCCCATGTTGATAAACAAATAATTCCTCCAAAGGAAAAAAACACAGGGAACCACTCCGGAGTCCATATTACCAGACTAGCTTTGATGCTAAGAAATCAATAGCATTAGAGTCCAACTGTGTGTCTACTACTTTATATGGCTAGGAGTTGAATAAGGACCTGCTCTTACTCCACTTTTTCCTGAACAAGGGAGTGGTGCGTTTCAGAACCTTTTGTAGTTACTGTCATATGATTGACTGATAACTGTTGATTTAAAATGTGCCACTCAATCATAGAGATTGACCAAAGACTGAACTTCGGTCCAAGCACAACCACAGAAACAAATGCACACCATGAATTCAACCAGCGAAAAATTCTTCCAGAACTTTCCCATTCAATAATGTCCATATATTTCAAAAGTTTACATGAAAAGTAAACATCTGACATGCCATTGTACCTGTCCACTTGCGTCCTCTTTAGCACACACCATTAGCACCCAGGGGACACAATTAGCGCCCGTAAGACTTCACCTGATTGCACTGTAATGAGCTCCCGTGAGTCCACTTCTTGTTAAATGAGCCAATACTGATACAGTCACCGCTCCAGCCCTCAGCGGCCACTTTGAATTAGGCTACAGGACAATAGACAGTCGGCTCAAAAGACTGGCACTGTTTGTTTACGTTTGTCTCATCCAAAATTCCACTTTTCCCCAAAGAGCGCTTGAAAGAATGGAGCTCGGATTTGCAGTAATGAGATAGCAGGAACAGGAGGTTTTGCAATAATTTTCTCCCGCAAAACATTGATTTTTATTTTTCAACACAAGTACATTGTAAAACATGACAAAATAAGTTACAAGAAGATTGCAGAAGTGAGTAGTTGTAGTATCAGTAGTGTTGTTGTGAGTTATTCGAAACTTGGTGCTTTTACCTTTGAAAACAATAAAGAAACATGCAGACATAGTTTTACTATGTCTGCATGTTTCTCTGGGAAATGTATTTTATTTATTTTTTTTTTATATCAGTTGTATTTCATAAATAATAAACAAACATTTGAACTGCTGGACTCTTCTTCAGAACGTTTGCAAAAGACAGGACACAGTGTGATTTGATCAATTTTACTCTTGTAACAGACATAAAATACACTCTTATTATGTCTTCACACGCAGCAGGCACACCGGTTCCTCTTTGCAGCAGGAAACGGCCACTGAAAGAGAAAGGAAGCTTGAAAAAAGCAGCCTGCATTTTAACTTTGTCACAATAAAACATACACATTTGTAAAATTCACAGACAATTATCCCAAAACAGAAACACAGCAAATAATTGCATTTTTATTCGGGCTGGGCAAGCGTTAACGCAGCACGTGCTTAATCGCGATTAAATATTTTGTCGGCGTTAACGCAGGTCACATGATTTGGCCCAAAAGCATGAATGAAAGCGCCCGCACTGCTGCCGCTGCGCTCTTTTTCTCCTCCTCGCTCTCATAAACAGTCCACAAACAGAGGATCTGCTTCGTTGCTGCAGCGTTTTAAATACAAGGACGTGAGCTCTGCTGTACTGACAGCGGGACAGAGACGAGTCTGAGCTTCATCTGAGTGTTTAAATGATCCAAAAAGACCCAAGAACCACGGAGCTACGTCTTGTTAAAGACTTCAAACCGTTAACATCTCATTAAATATGCGCACACAGATTCAGCGCCAGGTCAGCGGCAGTGCGATGCTATTGAACTTTGTGTGTAAAGTGCGATTAATCGCAGCTCAACCATGCGATTAATCGCGATTAAAAATTTTAATCGCTGCCCAGCTCTAATTTTTACATTTACAAAATACAAAGTTAGTAACCTCATTACATTTAAACCTGCAGACGCAGACAGACAAAATGTTGTGATTAGTGAAAAAAATGTATAAGACAGGTTTGGTGCTTATGCTGCATTCCAGGCAACTGGGAACTGGCATATTTCCCACTTGAAAAATACCAGATCCCAGTTCAAAGCGTTCCAACCTAAACAGCTCGTATGTAAACATTATGGCTAATGCTAATCTTTAGGCTTAACAAAAGTAACAGTAAATAACTTGTAACTAATGTTTACACAGTTAAACCACCCAAATAAATTTATTGTGGTGATTGTTGAGCTCGTATGTGAAGTGGGACTTGCTCGACCAGGTCCCAGTTTACAAGTGGGATTTACCAGTTCGAGTGGCGTTCCAGCGCATTTGTACAAGTGGGAAGTGGGAAATATACCTGTTCCCATTTGTCTGGAACACACCATTAGGCCTTGACAAGAAAACAATGAGCATGTGATAAATGCTGAGCTGTTAGAATGGAAGATTTCCCCCAGTGCCTGGACACTGGTGGTGGTAAAGAGGGAAAATGTCGAAGTTGAGGTGCAGTAAAAGGAAGTTTGCGATATGGAGAAACTATACTTACAAGAGCTGAAGCAAAGAATAGTCTGGAATAGTGTCTTGCCTTAGGACACAATAATGAGATACTCTGTTCGCCCCACAGTGACTTCTGTGGTTTCTCCAGTGTCTCCCATCCAAGTACTGCCCAGGCCCAACATGCTTAGCTTCTGAGATCAAATTTTGACTCACTACACTACTGTCTACTGGGGTGTTTGGCACTGCTTCCTGTAGCATGGCATTATGTAGATATTTACATTTACACATTTTTTGATAGTCTTAAGCAATTTAAATACAAACATTCAAATTTCAGGTTGTTAGTGTCACTATTAGTCTAAATATATGTGTAGATTTTAACAATAAAAATAGATATATTTCAACTGATCAAAAAAAGGGCCAGAATCTTTTTTTTTTTTTTTTGGTGCAGAGGGGACCACTCCAGAGTTTTTTAAAAGGAACCCCGAGAATTTTTTAATGTTTGTTTTCGAGTTTTCCTTATATCATCAAAGATATAAATACACACGAAAATAATCTGAAAAATCTACCGTTTTATTAAACTTTTAAGAAATATATTTTCACGGAAGACGCCATCATTGTTTACAACACAGTGCATTATGGGTAGTATGACGTCGAATCGTGTAACTACGAGGAAAGTTATGAAAGCTTACCGCATTCTCCTTGTTTTCTCCCGAGACGAAATCACAACCAAAAGCCACACAATGTACCATTTTACAATGTGTTGTCGACGAAAAACTACTGACGCTCCTGTTAACCAGATCAACGGCAACTGTTGCAGCTGTTGGTGCGTCTCACGACTGACGCTCTCTGCGCCAGTGCGCCACACGATTCTGCGTCATCACCTCAAGATGGCGGCGCCCGTAATATCAGGAAGTTGTTGTAAACATGACAATTTTACGTCAAACGGCGAATATTTGTTTACTTTAAGTTTTACTTTTTAGTAAGTATACCTACGCGAAGTATTTCGATCTATTTATGTAAATATTCGGGGTTCCTTTTAAACTGAAACGCTAAACAATTAACATCAGGATCAAACATCCTATCTAGTTATATGTTGTTGATTGGGTGAGGCTAATTCTACAACTGTTACCTAGCAATCATATTGTAAAGAATAGCCCAAATCTTTAGAAATGACACAATGTTAATGAGTTAAGAGTTATGAATCGGGCCCCTTGAAAACGAGATGGCACATCTCAAGGGGCATCCCATTAAAAAAAAATAAATAAATAAAATAAAATAAAAACATGATAACAGTATGTCAGTATAACATACTATAAACTGTCTGAAGTGTCACTGTCAATGTGTATGATATTAGTTGGAGGGATTCTATTTTTGAACTCAGCTACTTAAATATTAATAAGCTCTCATACATTACCATAGTCATATTGATTCAGATTGCAACATTGTCTGTAATATTGAACATAATCAGGTCATGTCTATTTCAACCTTTCCCCTAATTGACAATTTTTTTCCTCTGCTTGAGAAGTTGCATAGAATTACGAGCTCCCAGCTGCAGCGGTGACATGCTATGCAAAACATGTCATTCCTGGCGAGACAAATGTACAACTCCTTCATAAATCCTTTAGCAGCCTGGCTTAAAAGGCTTTCTGTCTGATCAAGCGGGGCAATAGAGACGAGTGGTGGGAAGAATAATTGCACAATACAGGTTAGTGCCAGCGGTGGGGACGTGATGGATGGTGTTTCCCTCATATTCCAAACAGTACTAAGAGCCCACAATTCAGGAATGGCTAATGAGCAGTAGGGGAGGCCGAGCCAGGCATCAATCCACTTACCTCGCTCTCAACTCTGTCATCTTAATTACCGCTGCTTTGCACGCTGACGTCTTCTTCAAACAGTTTACTCAAGTTGTTCATAAAATAATAATAATTTATATATAATAATAACTGCAACTTTTGATAATGCTCACAGACTAAAATGAATGAATGACAAATTTAGAGAAGAGTCTGACTAAAATGGGGCATAATAATAATAATAATAATAATGATAATAATAATAAATAAAATAACATAAAACATACATTTATTGTCCATATATCTTTTCAGTTTTAGGTTTAATTTTGGTAAAATCCTAGAAGAGCTTTTGCTTTCGCAGCTCAACTTATTTTAGCTTTTTGTGAAAGTTGTGTAAGTGCTTCTAAACACATTGTGGTTGATAAATATCAGAAACGAAAACATAAGTGAACAAAATATGTGGATTGCTGAAATAATGTTTCTTCTTTCAAAAACAGAGCAGATCTCCTTCAGTGCTTTGTAGACTATGGCAATACAAGACATCAAATTCAAGAATGTGAACGCCACCTATTTGTTGGGGTAGCTAACTTTTTTAGCTAAAATTAATTAAACTTTGTGTTTTCCACCAAAAATTCTATGACAAATGTAGCACTTTGTGAAAAAAATTAGACCACTGAGTACTGTATAGAAGAATAAAGGATTTTAGTCCTTATCAGGAGCAGAATGATTGGCTGAGCTTGGGTGGTCCTCTCCAGTTTCACAGAAAAAAGTTAGATTAAAGGTGCACTGCGCAACTTTTTGGCCAAAAATAAATTTGAACAAATGCGTATTTTGCATACTGTATATATGCCTTTTTTACACAAAATAATTAATACAAATCTGTGTTTTTTTACTTTGAGCGGGCTTGCATGGCCACAAAATAGTCTAATTTTTGGCTTGAAGGAGGGCCCAAATACATCAATTTATTTAGAATAGAATGATTTTCATGATATGGCAAAAAAAATTTAATCATCGCCATTCAGAAAGTCTGAATATAGTTTGAACTTCCTAATTCTACTGAATTGTGTAGATGACTTTTCACCTCTAGAAGGTTTCATATTGCATCTTTAAGTCAAAATGACATTAGAGGTTATGCAGGTGACATCACAGCATTCTAAATGTTCATGCCGAGTGGAAAGGATGCATGAGAGTCAATGGAGAGAAAGGACATTTTCTCTGTTAAGAGTTCAATAAACGGCTAAAACCGGAAAAATAAACTACAGTTTGATAACAAATTCAACCCACAACAAGTCTACTGAGCATTTGGTTTGTAACTGACATGTAAAAAAGAAAATCAAGTCAACAGTTGTAGCAAAGCAGATAAACTTTAGTATCTCCCATTTATCACACACAGTTGAACTTATTACCTTTTTCTTCTTAAAAAATATGTTTTTGAGTCCATTTGTTGCAGTTAAAATGACCTAAATCATCAACTGTTGTTACAGACAAGTTTGTAGCTGACAAGCCGTTGCCACGACAGCAAAGAAATACATTGAAGAAATGTTGCTAAGCAAAATGATGTCAGTGTATTGAAACATACATATTGATATTTACAATGTGTTGAAGGATTTATGAGATAAAGTTGTCAGATTTAAAACCTAAATTGTGTTTGCAGTGTGAAAATCACCGTTCCCACATTTAAGTGGATTCTTAAACACTCTTATAGAGGAAACTGATGACCTTACAAATGGGGAAACCAACACAAGCATTCATTCTAATGAATGTGTTTTCATGTAACAGGATTCTTCAAATCATTTCTGTGGCATGAGAGGATTTAGACACTGGGCATAGTTGGCTGGAAAAACTAACCTGCCACACACACATTTTAAGTATTGGTTCAGTTCTGGTCTAAATGGCAGGTTTAGCTCCATGTTTAGTCTGGACTAATGTGGTGTAATCAAGTGTAAATGCACTCTTAGTCACAGAAAGTATTATACTCTATTTACTGATTCGCTTTTCAAAAGCTTGATGACAATTTATAGAAGTTTAAGGCGTTCATGCGTTTGATCAAATAAGCCATTTTTGAATGAATGCAATCTGTAAAGGAGCAAATGGGGCTCACTGGAGATGGCTGCACAATCATGCTTGAAAGCACTAAAACACATTTCTGTTTTTTTGAGTTGTGCCAATTACAGAAGTCATGAGGCAGAACCACTCCTCGTGTTCAGAGAACACAGAGTGTTTGCTTAAAGTTTAAGTAGTTTATTTTGTCTAGTTTGGACAAATCTGGTGGACTTGAGTCAGACTTGAGTCATTATTTCGAGACTTGACTTGATAAAATGAACCAAGACTTGGGACTTGATTTGGACTCATCAATCTAATCTCCAAATCTCTATTACTGGATTATATTTCAAATGCACAAGAATGAACTGTTTGTTGACTATACCCATATTCCACAGAATTACATTTCGGTCCATTAATGAAACATGATGTACAGCTCAAGTCAAAATATTCAGCGAGATACGATTGTTAGGCTCTTTCACTTTATATGTCGCTGTCTGAACAAAGCTTTAGAAACTGTTTAAATGGGCCAATGCCAAACTATGCAAATCACTGCATACAAAGAGCTCTGCAACCCTGGAAGTCTAAAGGAAATAGAATGATGTATTGCTTCATCAAAACTGTGTAAGAAGGGATATCCCCGAAGCTCCAGACCATCAGCTGTAATCCACTGATGCAGACACACTGTACCTGTCACTGCACCTGCCCTGTCAGACAAATGAGACCGTGTTATAATAGGTCCTGTACTAAAGCAAGATACTCCTGGTAGTCAGTCTGAGTAGATGGAATTTAATGATCAATACTAGCATTAGTCTTGTCCTCTCACCTCATGGTCCATTGTGTGGAATCTGTGTAGGTGTGTGTAGAGTTTGCGTGCTCTCTCTGTGTTTGAGTGAGGTTTGGTATGGTCTTTTTCCAGCAACATACACAAAAATCTGTATCATATAGTCCAATGTTTGACCACTCTTTCTTCTGCATGTATACATTACTGCAACTGTAACAAATCATGACATACCAAAGATTTTGTCATTGGCTGAAAGACTAGATAGCTTGAGGCTGAACAAAGTGTTTTTAAACTTATTTCAGTGTGATAATGTGTAACGTATGTGGTTGTTGAGCACTTTCATCTTTTTGGACAAGTTTCCAATAGGGTTTTGGACTTCAAATGGAAAACAAATTGAAACTCCAACTGTTACAAAACATGAAGACATATTATGTCTTCATATTTGTGTTGTTGAGAATTTTAATCATTGAAATTTTATCCAACTGTTTAGAAATGTACAGATTAGGAGATCAGCTAAAAGCATTGATACTATGCAGAACCTAAAGTCACATATTGAATCTGGAAGAAGAGAAGCAACATTCCAAGAATTACTTTGAGTTGAGCTTCTGTGTCCTGACCAGTGTCCACCAGAGTTACTTTTATGGTCTGAACTGAAAACAAACAGACAAGTGTCATCTGGTTGTTTTGTGAAGTATCTGGAGGACCGTGACTCTGAACAAGACCCAACAATGGAGCAAGAAGGAAAGACATGACAGATTTTGTTGGGAGGGACATACAAAGTTAATCGCCTTAATCTGAACCTGTGTAGTCTCAGGGTTTTCTTGGTTAGGAGAGAAAAAAAACAAAATATAACCTGGCTAGTCAGATGGTTTATCTCGAGGTATTTGTGAATTCACAAACATGAGATAAACCATCTGGTCTTCCAGCCACCCGATTGGTTTGAGAGGCTCACTAACATCACAGCAGCGTGGTTTTGAGGCCCAATTACATTGTAGCAGGGCGGGCTAACATGGGCTGTTAGCCCGGCGCCACCGCCGAGTCTAATTCAAGCTAAACAAAGATGGCTGCTCCCGTGTATGTTGCTCCCGTTGCTGCTTTGATGCGGTTTTAGCAGAAATACGTAGTAATTTCTTTTTGAAAGAAGAGCATGTGAGAGCAAGTGTATGTTTACGAGTTGTTGCTATGATTGGATAAGCACAAATAAGGTAGGCCGCTCACCCAATCAGCTCAAAGTATTTCACTAAACACCCGACCTTTTTCCCGAACGCTTTCAACGAGTCAAGTCCCAGATGGACATAGTGAGAACTGAGATATAGTAGTTCAACACATATCCATCTCGCATGAGCCAGGTTAAACAAAACAAATAAACTCTAAAACTGACCATTTCACCCCACCTCATTAATTATTCTTATTGTTTAGAATATTTTACATGATCTGAAGCCAATAAAAGCAAAAATAAAGAAATAAAACTTGATTCATATTTCAATACATTAAATGTTAAAGTCCAGTAAAATTAACAATGGATAAACTAACTGTAACGCAGCTGAGAAAGTGAAAATGAAAATAAAATGGCTGAGACTGTATGGGAAATTTTCTGTATTTATTTGATTTTAATTCCTTATATGTTTTTTTAATTATTAATATTTATTTATCTTTCAGTCAGCACCAAAGCTGATGCCGCAAGCTCTCTAAATACATAAAACATAAACACACACAAATGTTCACTTTTAAAATATGTAATGTATCACATGCGGGCTTCACCTCCAGTCTTTTCCTAATCCTATGGGAGGACAGTTATGGATGATGATGAAGACACTGCGTTCCTGTGACCCACATTCTGTCAGACCATCAGCTCTCTGTTGCCTCCAATTACTTTCCCTCGCCGTGCTGCTGGACAATGTGTCTTCTCCTCTCGCCAAGATGGACGCTGTCTTGTTAGTCTCCTGCGCACATCCAGACAGCTGCTCCTATTCTGTTCAAGTTCTTGTATTGGACTTAGCTGTCAAATTGACCACCAGTACCTCCAGATCAATAGTAGAAAATTAAATTAGCTAGTAAAAAAAAAGTTGAATGCCAGTTGAAGTCGTTAGACCTAATTAAGTGCCGGTGTCTCCACTTTTTTTTCCAATCAGTAAAATAATCCGCTACCATAAGTCTATTATGGGCCAGATTAATTGGTTCACTTGCGTCTTGAGGCTTCAAAGCTGGCGGCAAAGCACACACACACACAGGACTAATTGGAATCAAGAGTCGTATTTTAAAGTTTGTAGCGCTGTGAGAGTCCAAGGATGATGATTTGTTCTTGTCTCTGTCGCCTGCAATTTTGAGAATGTCTTCGTATTCGCGTCGCAGCAGTCTGCAAATGAAATCTCAAAGACGTATTATTTTTAAACCGTTCATCCTGACAGACAGGCAGATAGAGAACGTGCAAAGAAAAAAAAGAACACTTGGACATAGAGGTGTTATGCGCTAATTACATGTAATTCAGTGTGCTTTGAGTTATCTTAGCGATGCAGTAGGGTTGGGAAAACTTGGCTTAATGTGTATTTTTCTTTCTCTTTTTAGTTAAATTGAAAGTAATTTAGAAAAGTAGCAATTTTCTCTATTATTCTCTTTTAACTTTGAAGCTAACAAGTGTGAAACCGCTGGGATGAAGGTCAGCATGATCAGATATGAGCTGATAGTCCTCCATTGGAAAAAGCTGCTTTTCCCTTTACAGGTGAGAGGAGAGTTCTTGCTCCAACTGGAAGAGGACAAGTACCTCTTGTTTACAAGTGAGGGAGGAATGAAGCATGAGACTGGCAGATCAGACCAGCGACAGCAGTGATGTGGCCTGGATTGTTGTGGCAAAGAAAGAGCGGAGTTGAAAGGAAAAGTTTTTTGTTTAATGGACTGTCTGTTCCACCTTTCACCTATGGTCATGAGCTTTAGGTATTGATTAAAATGGACAAGATCATGCGCACAAGTTGTGGAAATAAGCCTTCTCCACAATGTGACTTAGTGCTTGTACATCGATTGAGTGACAAGCATGGGAAGAACTCGGAGTAGAACCTCTGCTTTTCCATGCCGAGAGGAGTCTGCTGAAATTACTCAAGCATCTGTTCCAGATCCCTCCTGGACTAATTTCTGGTGAGGTTTTCTGGTATTTCTCACTCTGAGGCTCCAGGGAGAAGAGAACACGCAGGAAAGACTGTCTATGCTGACCTAGGAATGTCTCAGGATACTGGGACATTCAAAAGTGTGTGTTGAAATCTGGGGAAAACAAGGATGGAACATTCAAACATTTTTTAGCAACGTCAAAGGTTTTTATTGCCTTAAAAGACATATATTTTTTTATCAACTCTACAGATCAGACTTCCTTTTTTGCCATGAGAAAGATTACATTTTAAATAATTTGGCCAACATTCTAACCAATGCAGTAATAAGTCCATAAAGACAACCAGGAACTGATTACACAGTGCACCTTAGATTAAACTTAAATTTGAACATTGTTACTTGCACAATCGGCCAACAAACTAATTTGAACTTTATATGTCTTTGTTTCCTTTATTTGGTGACTTCCTGAAAATTCACACTCACACAAAAGCACTGTCATACTCTTGTTGTGTACATTATTTTTTCTTTTATGCTATGAGCACAATTAAAATCTCTTTTCCCTGCAGACAAACTTGTATGACCAAAGACTTGATAAAAGGATATGTCCCCTGTAAGCCTTACATGGCTATTCTCCAGCATTCTATTGTTTTGAATGAGATTAGGGTAAACATCTTGAAGAAGGACCGCTGCACTGGATGAAATTGCACTTTTAATGACCCGCTGATAAAGACTGATGAGATCCAGCTAATTAGATTTTGCCAGGCAACAATGAAGAAGCTATTATGAGAATCGAGCGGAAAGAAATGCAGGATAAACTCTCAAGTGGATTTTAAGTGTTAAAGAAACATATACTCATCAAAACGCAACACCGCTTTAGATGAAGTTTGGCCCTTAGCGGAAGTGGGCTACATTTGTTCACTTTTATTTATTCAAGAAGCATTTCCTATACCTTGTATTGTTTGATTGTACATGCATGTATATTTTGAAGGATTAGGTCTGCAAGGAAGTCTGCATTTCACAATTTTTGAAGAACATCAGATTGTACCCATTTTAAATATTTTGGATTTCCATTCAACAAATTACAAATCAGTTGCCTCTCCCAGTTAGTCTTTTGACTGATTGTGTACTTTCTTTTTTACATTTTTTAGATCTCTCTTTGTCACATGATTACATTTTTGACTACTCTGTCCACATCATTCCCTGACGTAGATTATCAGGTTGTAATGAAATATAAGTCCTAAACAGATTACATTTGTTTCCATCAGATATATGGAATAAACTTAAGTTAAGAGAGATTTGATCATGGAAAAACACATTTCCCTGTTTGATATTCTTGTAACACTCCCAATAGCAATATTCCTTGGGTCACCTTTTGAATTTCATCAAACATAAACTTTTTGCGCACATTGTCTCACAACTTGCCTCACACTACCTGACGCAATCTTCCTTTGATGTGAGCATGAGCTAACTACCTGTATGTGACAGTTATATCAACAGTTTTCAATTGGCTCTGCTCAGATAAAGGTCACACAATGAGCTTTGCAACAATAATATGCAGACATTTCCAAGAACCATCTCCATCTCCTTGAGATGATAATCGCCCCAACGCTTGGGGCCTCTTATGGGCCAGGATGACATTTTGTAATAGAAATTCTTCCATTTATCACATTTGGGGCCGATAAAATGTAAGAAGTGCTATTTCATGTGTTTGATAAGGGAATTCCAAAGTCCGTCCTCACTGGAAGCGTTGACCTAGAAACTTCTACAGCTGTGTATAGATCTGCACTTGAAGGACATGGCTGTTTAAGTCTCCAGGCAAAATTGTGCTTTCAAATTCACTTTATTTTTTACTTAATTTTCCACTTAAAACTAGTTCAATGACAAACACATGTCATGTAAAATAATTATGCAATCTTCCTCACCAAAAGACTAAGTTAACTATTGGCTTGACTAAAGTTATTGCTGAGCTAGTGTTAGTGTATAGAGCCAATCATTCAGGTTTAAATGCTAATAATCCATTCATTAAAATATTCATGAAATCATTCATAAATTGGATTTTTTTGTGTAATAATTACACTGAACAGAAAGGAGCATTCGGTGCATATAACAACAAAGTAGAACCAGAGCAATTTCCTTCAACATCTGTAACATTGTGCTGTGCTAAAACTCAACATTTCAGAGAGTCCTTTTATTGTGGCCAGCCTAAGACATACCTGTTCAATAATCATGCTGTCTAATTCATATGCCACACTTGTGAGGTGGGATGGATTATCTCAGCAAAGGAGAAGTTCTTAATAACACAGTGTTTTTTTTTTTTTGTGAACAAAATTGATCTTTTGTTCTATATCTTTAAGTTAAAAAAACAAACGTGTTAAGTTTCTATTTTTGTTCAATGTATTTACTCAACAGTCTCACAGACTACTTTCAGTAAGTCAACCTGACATTGGAGCTCAATGATGACCACCCATTTCTTTGTTACTTAAACTTTATAAATCAGAAAATGCTTTACCAAATTTTAGGTTTTACATGAAGTTTTAGACTGAAAACCACAGCCTTATTGACATGACCTTTTACTTTTCATGTTTGAATCTATGTGTACTGTATTTACCAAATTATTATAAATCAAAGACATTTGTTGTTGTTTTTTTCAGGGAAACAACACTACAATCATTAAGATACACGAGTGATTATATAGTTAAGATGCTACATAATCTCTAATCTTTTTCTTTCTTCTTGTTAGTTTTTTTTTTTTTTTTTTTCCGTTGAAGTCAATGTTATTTCTCATTTTTTCTCAAACGGTAAATGATAGGAAAATATTTCGAGTGGAAAAACTTTGATCTACTGCTAAACTTGAACATTACCTCAGGTGTGCAGTTGTACTATTAGAGAGAGAGGTTGCCTGTAAAAAACGTCTTGAAAGTTATATTCATGGTCAAACACTTTCACTGAAGATATGCCAAGATAGCCAGTCAATTCCAAGTTATAATCAGTACATTTTTCCACTTCTCTAACTCCATAATTTAATCTCCTAAAACCAGTTGGCTCAGTGAAACTTTTCTGTGTCACGCTGACCCTACTATGTGCCCTGTGTAGATGGAGCAGAAGCATACGGCTGGATCCAAAAGAGCTGCGAGCACAAATGCCACTCTGGGTCGCTCCCCTTAAGGCACAATTAGACGAAGCAGAAAGAGTAGCCGTGGGTGAAGTGGGTACAAGGTTTTGACCATCTGGTAGCTCTCCTGGATACTCTTGATCCAATATATCAGACAGGGGGAGTAATGGTGTCTATAGGGGTGTACTGGAGGAGGGCAGAATCTTATCGAAGTCCGAGACAGAGCTCATGACAAGGTTGCCCTGCGTCTTCCTGACTCGGCAGCATTCACTTGACCTCGGATCTGGGGATGTTGTGAGAATGCCGCCTCAAGCAAGAAACACAAGACTTTTCTGGGACAGTCGGTGCAGCGCTGGTGATTTAGCATTACGGAGCGGATTAGGGCTTGTCCTTGTGAGGGAAGGGTCATCCATATAGGAAATTAATTGGATGGGATTTGCAGTACACTCAAGGAGCCCTCTCCCCTTAACAGCCTTATAGATTGTTTTAGGTTTCCTCTAATACATCGGACTGGGGATCTATTGCAATAGCTCTTCAGTGAAGGGACAAACACAGCAGGAGTAAGGGTGGGATGGTTCAGCTTATAGCTTTTTCGACATTTTACAAACCCAGAGTGGAGTGAAATAAATTACAAAAATCATAGATAAACAAAAATACATTCTTCACCTGCAGCACACTAGAGGATTTTTAAATCTTACATGTTTAAAATGTGACAAAAAAAGTGCAGGTCACATCATATTTTTGCAACAGGGCTTTTTTTGTTTGTTTTTGGCTCATTTTTAGAGGGACATTAAATCTGTGTAAAACTGCCCGGCAATGTCTATTTGCTTTGATTTACTGTTGAAAATCTCCTCACACTGACAAATTACAACAGTCACACTTGACAGAGGGACTTGATATTGGGCCACGCGTTCCTGAAGTTAATGAGAGGCAAATCAGACCTTGATCAGACCTACAGTCGTCTAGTGTGCAGACGACTTTTTTTGTAGTTGAAACTTACTAAAACACTTGGATTCTTGCTGTGAACACTCCATGGAGATTTGTGTAATGTCAAATGTGAGACAGTAGTAAATGTACTTAGAAAATGACATGGTGCTAAATCAACCATCCTGATTCTATGCTAAAATAAACTGCTCCTTCGAAAAAAAAAAAAAAAAAAAGTCAGGTTCTTCTCAGAACCCATAACATAAAATGCCATCTTTTTCAAACAGTGCGTGTCTCTTAAAGTGCATAATTGATTTTCTGGGAAATGTGACATGCAGAGATAAAACCACACGGAACTGAATATCTCAATTTACCCTGGTTTTATATAAGAGTAATCCATACGCTTCAACATGTGGGTCTACAGGGCACATCAGCCACAGTAACAGGCGACATTTTGACATGTTGTAAGAGGAAATGTATAGCTAATGGTATTTACAAAGATCCACTGTCACCTAACAGGTGAAAACGTATGCTTTTACTGCCATTTCTATAATAATTTTCTTGTTTTGTGTCATATCTGATGGCAACTTAAGTGCACATGTTGTAAACATGAAAGCACTGTTGAAGTCTGAATGTGTCTGGCTTTAGATCAAGGTTTCATTTTTCTTTGAACAATAAATAATGCCCACAGGTCAGTCAGATGTAAGATACTAGACACAGAGACTGAAGCACAAAAGATAGACTGTACATGTAACTGTAGAAAGAATCTGACTGAGAGTGTCCTCTACCAGCTTGTTTCCATAGAGATTGTGCATTTTTGTAGAAATACAATAATAATATCTACTTTTATGAAGACAAACAGGAAATTTGGTTTTAGGCCATGTTACACGTGAGACGGTAGTTTGTTTTAGGCCATATTACATGTGAGACAGTAGTTTGTTTTAGGCCATATTACATGTGAGACGGTAGTTTGTTTTAGGCCATGTTACATGTGAGACGGTAGTTTGTTTTAGGCCATATTACATGTGAGACGGTAGTTTGTTTTAGGCCATGTTACATGTGAGACGGTAGTTTGGCTTTAGGCCATCTTACATGTTGTTTTACATAAGTCCTTTTTCTTTTTTGTCCCCGTATGTTTAGAAATGCTTAGTGCATTATCAAATAACTTAACAATAGCTGTTTATAAATATTTATTCTAAGGAACCCTATTATAAAATGTTGCCCAACAATTGTCAATTAACCCTATCATCTAAAGGCAGTTTATTTTAAAAGATATCAAGGAGGATTTTTGTTTCCAAGGAGGCATGTTCGCTGTCCATGGTGCTGAATTCCTCATAGCAGCAGCACCGTATTTACAATACATTACTCCATATAATTATTTTGCTTCACTGTGATTAAGTTTAACTAAGCACAGATTTTAGAATGTTATTATAATGTGCAAAGATATGCCTTCATGGTGACTGCATACGCACTTTCATTTCCTGCTTATTTACTGACATCCTAACTATAGCCATTTGGTCTTATGGGCGTCATAAATGGACTGCAATATCCGTCTGTGCAATAAACAAATTCTCACTTGCTTCCAAGTAATATACGGACAAAGCAGACCTCATGGTTCCTGTCTGGCCATGAATACTTATAAATAAAAAAACTTCCAAAGCAGACAATATTTTCAGACTTTTTATGTAACTATAAAACTTGTAATTACTGCTGCAAGCCTCTTCTCTGCCTGCATATATCACACGCACAAGCACTTGGGGTGAAATGAAATGCTGGTAAAGCAGGGAAATAAGATTTGATTGATGATTAATAGATGTAGTCAAAACTGTTCTCCTGAGGTGCCCATCGCCACACACAGTTGCACCAGCTGTTTGACTGACAGCAGGGGGCTTCATTAGCGCGGGATCTACTCATCATATCTGACTGTACATGGATAATAAAACTAACTCCTGAGTGAAAGCTGCACGACTGAAATCAGCAGTATACGGTATACTGTATGTATGCATGTATGGAGAAAGAGATAACACTTGAACACTGAAAGAAGTGCAGTTTTTCCACATACAGAAGACAAAATATCTATTGTAAGAACAAACCCGAAGCCTGCTGGGTAAGAGACTAGCTTAGTAATGGTGCAGTACAAAAAACTACTTGGCCTTTAAATATGCTTCACTTTTCTTTAGAATCTCATGTTTTAACCTTAAACATATTTATATAAGAAATTTGACAAAAATTACTTTATGTCACTGTGGTGTTGTCACAAAAGGAACTGACAATTTGCTCCATCTACGGATAGCAGAGGGAGTTTCATGGGTTTGAAAATAACACGCTACATTGCTCTTAATATGATAATGTAATCTTGCAGATGTACTGTAATTAGAGTGACAAAGATGTGCAGAATGACAGACTTAAAACGCTCACTGTGTTACTTTTCAATTTAACCCAATCTTCGATGTCACACATCTGGAAAATTCATAATGGAGTGTTTCTAATGTTGGAAAGAAAGGTTACTTTCTTTTTTTAATATACTGTATATCTATGTTTATTTTTATTTATGTATTCAACATTAATAATAATAATAACAAAAACAAAATACAATACTACAAAAGCGGCCTCACAGCGAGCCAATCAATGTCCAAACTAAAACAAAGTTACACTGCAGGTTATAGGAAACCACCACCATCACACACCAAACATTACACAACATTGTCCACAAAAAGCACCAAGATTGGCATCAAACCTTTTACTCCACATCGAACCCAAGCCCTAACATATGACAACATACTTTCTAACCAAGATTCACTAAACATGTAAGATTGAATGTATGTAAAATGTGAATAGGTATTATTATCATCACTTTTCTTCTTGCCAGTTCATCCTGACACACTAAGCAGAAGCCCTCCTGTAATGGGATTATGGCAGACGTTAGCTATAGGGGACTGGTGCTGCAGTGTGCATCAGTGCATCAGCAGCAGACACTATATCCTCCCACAGAGCAGCGATCTGTGAACGATTCATACTGTGTCTCCTTTGGGTGCAGTGATGGCAGCTGACTCAAATGCATGTAGTATAAGAGAAAGGATGAAGAAATCGAGAATATTATTTAGGTATTAGGCTAAATGTAAGTCTTACCCCTAAAAATCTATTCACTGACATGTTTGAAATAGCTAAAAGGTTGAAGATAGAAGTCAAAAGATATAATGGGAAATGTGATTAATCTGTTATTGGTGATCTTTAAAACGACATTATGTTGCAACAAACATGTTTTTCTTATCAAACTAGTCATTTCCTTGAAATTCTTCAGCGAACTCAGCTTTTTGACGTGATTCTTTGATCATTTGATACAAATGTTAATTGACCAAGACACTATTGATTAATTAATCAACAACAGGTCTACATACTGGTGTTCTGCGTTTTAAATAAACATAATTAGAGATAGCCATATGAAAATATATTGTTTTTCATTATGTGTTTTTATAATTAATTATGGATGAAGTTGTTAGTGGATCCCCAACATCTAAAGATTAACATAGTAATTTTTCCACCTGGTCCCAGTGTAGTTTAGACGTTTTTGTTGTTGTTGTTTTTGTCTCTAAATGGCGGTTAAATGCTTGCCTTCTTCTAGCATAACAAGGGCTGGGACAAGATCTTGTCAGAATAATGCACACATGGAAAATGATTTGTGAGATACATCTTTTGAGAGGTTGTAGTTAGAGCAGTGCTACAATGATGTTTAAAACAGTAAATAAACGAGCTGAATTGTGAACTGCCACACACAACTATTATAAATTATGTAAATATATCTTCTTATCTAGTGTCTTGTTTGTGCGAATTGTGTTTTGCCCACTCCTTAATAACAGTCATTTTCTGAAACTCTTGCTCTGTACATGTGTGTTGTAAAAAGCGGCTTAGCTCGCTTCCTGTTGATCAGATATGGCCACTTGATTAAACTTTTCTTATTAAGAGGAAATTACTTTTTACTGGTGTGCCTATTTCAGGAAATAACTGCTACCTTCTTTTCCCTGAAAGACTTATAAAATAAATGTGACTGATGCAAGTAAAAGTCATGATGAGGACAAATCTGGACTACGCTCAAGACAAGTACATGTCACATATATTAGCCTCTGTGAGGAAATGAAGCTGCTCTTGGCAGGTGTTAAAGAACAGAAGTTTAAATATCTCATAATGAACTTTTATGAACTTTGGACATTGAGTTCTTTTTTTTTTCCCATGTGATAGTCTAAGTCTAACCACACCACAGTGAATTACGTCTTCATAAATTATCATTGTATTTTGCTCAAAAATAACGGAAAACAACTGTGACAAAAACCCAATGAAAATGATGTCCCTTCTGGTGTTTGCAGGTTGGACTCAGACTCAGAGAAAATGTGCTTCTCGTAAATTACAAGAAGAGTTGCAAGATTAATCACAAGCCAAGAGAAAACTCAATTTGAATGGACCACTTTAGCAGACTGCAACGGCTGCACCATATTTCTATTGACAAGCTCATTTCTTGTTTTATTCTGCACAAAACATCTGTGGTAACTCTAAACAGAATATTAAAATGCATGTGATCTTTTATTAGCTTGTCTCTTCATATGCCTACTTTAGTCTTTGTCAACTCTCACACCCCCCTCTCATATATTTCCCAAATGGTGGAGCCCAAAATACAAACATGGCATTTCTCTTCTGTTTGTAATCGAATGTTTTTCTGTCTGACGGAGCGTGTAGGACTATTAAAAGAACATCCTGCATGACCTATGTTTCAAATGAATTTGACCAGGACGTATTGACATTCTTGACACATTATTTACATTTCATTCCACGGGCAATTTGGCGACCATCTTGAATGTCCTTCGAGACTGGAGTGTGCTTACAACAGGGTGTCTAATCGTTTTTTCATTGAAGGCCGCTTTTTGGAAAAATATGGAGTAGAGAGGACCACATGGAACAGTTCAGTCTTCGTAGATAGTATACAACAAAATATCATTGTAAGCCCATTTTCACGCCTTTTTATGTAAATATGTTACAGGAGACTCAACAAACTCCAAAAAAAATGTCACCATCTGGCTTCAATCAATGCTACGTTTTGTTTTTTTGTAACACATTGATGTAAAAAAGGCATACAAACGTGCTTATTGTACATTTTAACCTTGCGTTGTATGCGAACGTTTTCTTTGGAGACTGTGTTGGGATGGAAATTAGGTGAATTCTTATTTGGCTTAGTTTTGGATGAACACATCAACGTAAATAAGGCATTTAGCAACATTAATAATTTTGTTTATTTAGTTAATATTTTGTCAAACTGGTTGTACTTTAGATTATGTAGACAGAATTTTTAAAATGGACAAAAATATAGGCTACTGTATATACATTTTTTAATAGGCCAAGTTGAGAGCCTGATGGCCAATAGGAAATGTCCACACTGTGGCCTAGCTTACACATTAAAAAAGTCTGTATTCATCATCTTAGAATTAGAAGGTTCAAGCTGCATCTCTTTCAACTTGAATTTTTATTGAATTATTCTTTGCTGATATAAACACCAAAAGAACACCAGCTCTATGAAGTCTTGCTCAAAAATACTCAGAAACAATAACTACATTGTCTCTAAACGCCTGAGAAAGACCTGACATTGAGCAGAACATGGTGAATATTCCATTTGAAAAGTATCATTTTGGCCAACAAATCACTCACTTCATACATGCATCTACATGACCCAGACATTGTCACACGAATCATCAGAAACATCTTTTGCAGTGCCAGACTTTGCCGACAGCTTGCTCCCATTGTGAAACCACTGCTGTATTTATATTTGAACAGCTCCTCTGTCTGTTTCCTGTCTGCTGTCATGTTTGTATTCCGGTCACGCCGCGCTGAACCTCGTCTGTTATGCAGGTAAGAAAGCGCCGCTGCCGTGTGAGATTTTGGTATTCCGGTGCAAGCGTTCATCCGCATCTTCTTGTCTTCTGGTTTGGCGATGAAGGAGGTTTTAATGCCAGGGGACTTTCGGAGCCATGACAGAAGAATCTCCCCGATGAGTCTTTATGGAGTCTGCCAGAAAAACAAAGTCAATAGAAGACGCGAGATGCCGAGCCGAGCACATCGATTATGTGTCTGGGACTATGAGCGGAGCGGTGATGTAGATGGGACAGAGGGAGGCACGGAGGGTCAGACGGACAGACAGAACAGACACTGCTTTGAGAATGTCATCAGAGGGATTCATGTGGAACTAGAGTGGGCACTGGTGACTAGGAGGAACTAAAGACACTGTGTTTGGATGTGATGTGTAAGTGATGGCGGTCAGAGGGGCCAGTAGGACATACAACAGTTGTGGCTATAGAGTGACTACTACCAGTAGAGGTGACATCACAGCAGTGAGCAGTGAGTGGTAAAAATGCATTAAAAGCCAATGGAGAGACATAACATTTTACTTGTAAAAGAACTCAACACACAATAACTAAACTGACTGACTGACTAAACTAAAGGACTAGTTCTAATAAAAATATTAGCTACTATAGTCTAACTCTCCAACTTGTGCTGAAAAGTGACTTTGCAACTGACCTGTAGAAGAGAAAATCAGGTAAACAGTGGTATGAAAGACAACAAGAACACATTACTCAACAATTCCCACATTTCTCACTGACACACATTTTAACTCCAAAAAAATATGTTTTTAGTCTGTGTTGGTGAGTGAATTGTTTGTAGTACACAGCTGACAACACTAAAGCACTTAAACTCAGATTTTGCAAAACAAAAGCTCCTCGGGCAAAAATTAGGCCTGAGGAAACATTTTATCAAGTGTTCCTAATATACTTTTGCTACTCAGTCAGTTTATGTTTTAAAATATTATTTCAAATAAAATGATGTGTGTGCACAATTTGTTTATGTTTTACTGTAATATGTGACATCATGAGGCAGTTTTCTTGTTGTTATTAACATTGTACTTTTTCAAAAAATATCTACAGTCATTTCTCACCACCAACTCATGTTTTCTAGCAAAAGTTCTTGAAAAGTGGTTCATCGACATGTCACTACATTTCTGCAGGGCAGTTACTATTTTTGATAGTTTCCAATTTGGTTATAAGGCATGCCATAGAACAGAGACTGCACTAATTAAGGTCACTACTGATAATTTAAGTCTAAAAAGAATCTCCAGAGGAAGACCAGACTTCACTAATTATATTTGTGCATTTTTACATTTTAAGACCTTTTTTGCCAAATCCCTGGAGCAGGTTCAAATCGCCAAACAGCCTTTGTAATTAATAGGCAGAAGTAAAAGCAATGACATCAACAGTTGAACAACCCAGTATTCATGAGTTTCTGACAAACTATTGGTTCCTGATTTGAAAATTAAATAATGATTTTTTTTTTTTTTTTTTTTTTACAGCTTTCTACTTTCAGCGTTTGATTAATACTTGTTGTGAACATAAATGATATAATTGTTTCATGAAAGTAAAGCAGAATTCTAAATTGACATTACACATTAGAGAACATTTCTCTCATCAGAAACACTTTTGTGACTCAGGGCTTTTCATTATATTTACCAATAGGCCATATTTCTCAATGGACTATGATCTGAGGGTCGGACTACAATAACTAAACTACAAATGCAGAGGTATTATTATCTTGAAATCGACTTTTTTCATTGCGACAAATACAAAATAAAAGAACAATGCACTGTCACATTAGAACAAAATGAAAACAGGAGGAGTCAAAACAAACCCAGTGTCAATCAACAACTTGAACTAGAAAAGATCAGAGCAGCAGAGGGACTGGAACGAGTTCCAAACCAATCCTAAACCTAGTCTTTATTTGGATTACATCAGAACAAGACTATTGACCCTATTTTGTCCCGCCTACTTTTCTAGGACATGCACTTCCTGTTTAGCTGTATTTAGCCTGTATATTTCAGTCGATGGGTTTATTTTAACTGTCATTATATTTAATTAAAATTGCCCCACAAGACAGACAGACAAACAAACACGTTAGCTACCTTAACAGAGCTAAACTGGAAGTGCATTTCCAAGCCAAGTGGGCGGGACAAAATAGGGTCAATACCACAAAATCTGAGCCGAGACTAAACCAGGACTAAGGTCTTAACCATTTAAATGTTGTAATAGAATCTGGATCAAAGGATGCATAGGCTACTGAAAACAGAGAACAACAAACCAGACTATCAAGCAGTATGATCGGGTTCATTGCCTACATTTCAATGTGGTGGGCCAAATAAACTGCTAAGTGGGCCACGTTTGTCCCCCGGGCCGCCATTTGAATAACCCTGCCCTAGAGATACTGTTTTTTTTATTTGTCAAGATTAGAGCAGTTTTGGCCCAATTTTTTGCAGGATTACTATATATTTACCCTGAGTGATTTTTTATAATTTTTTTTTTTTAGCTAAACAAGCATTTCAACCTGTTATAGACACTTTTAAGTTAAAATCACCACCTCAAAACATTAACACATTTAATAGAACAAAATGAAAGCATTTAGAAAACAGCTAATACGTTTATACATTCACAACATATTTGAATCAAGACTACCAGTTCTGAAAAGATAGTTACCAGAAAAAGTAGTTCTTGTGAGTGACCTGGTGATTGATAGCTGGCTCTCCTGCTGTTCACTTCAAAGACACATGTTCAAAGCATAGGTTTGAGGCATAACTCCAAATATATTTTAACTCTAATCTACAGTGACTCATCTGGGTGTTTCTGGGTCACACTGACTCCGATCTGCTCTTTAAAGTTGTGGGTTTATTAGTCTAACAAATATTCACACAACACTCACATCTCAGATCTAATATTGTTGTTTCCCTTCACATTCAGATCTGACATATGCAGAGTTTATTGAGAAAAACGCATATAAAGTTTTTCATCAAAACATATTATCATCATCAGACGGTTTGATGAAAGCTGGGGCTGGTGTGATTGACAGCTCAAAGTGCGGCACATAGTTATAAAAGATTTCTTCCACTTTTCAGTTTAAATCAAATCCTAAAACACGCGGCTCAAGTAAGTTTTCAATGTCACCGCTCACATCGCACGCAATTATTCTCCCAGTGATTGGCAGCCTGTAATGTGCCGTATAACCAGAAATAATTGTATTTGCGCAGGGAAAATAGCATAGTAAAAGGTTTGTGGGATTTTTAAGGTGACACATTTTGATGTCAACATATTTTCTGACAAGTTTTGGCATATGTTTGCTCTGTCCTGATGGAGTTTGAATTAAAATAAATAGAAATGTCAAAGAGCCAATGAAGTGGGGAATGTAAAATGGCCCATCTACATCATGTGACATCTGGAGTGCCACAGAACATGCTTAGGATTCAGACGTGTATAAAACTTGTTAATATGTTAAGTGCATAATTTGTCAAGTTGTTTTACTGTAAAACTCTGCATTGCGTCACAGGAATACCAATAGATTTAAAGTCAGCCAGCTGGTATCTAAGTGAGAAGACATGTTCATAGTAAGTATCCTCTTGATATAGATGTTCTACTTTTAACATAATACCTGTTGTAAATACAAATAATAGTTACATGAATTTTAAAAAAAAACATGCTGAAAATAACAGAAAGTTAACAATTGTGTGTTCTAACCTATTCTTCTTAGGTGGAAAATGTTTTGTCTTCATTTCTTACATTGCTTGAGAACTGCAGTGACATTAGGCCTTTTCCCACTGTAAGAACTTTTTTCAGTTCTTAGCACTTTGTTTTTTAGTTCATGTCCCCATTTTAAGCACGTTCACACAGAGCAGGAACTATGAACTATGGGGCAACACTTTAGGACTTTTTTAGCTCCTGTTCTAGGCCAGGTATTTTCAGTCAGACCAGGAACCTTTGGTGACAAAAGGCATTTTTGAGCATGACATACCAAGAACTAAGTCCCCACATTTCCTTACTCCCTGTTTAGTCAGAGGAACTACTCTGTCCCCATGTTTGTGTTCACACAGCAACAGTTTGTGAAAGTGGGGCTAAATGCTCTAGATGCTTTAGTAAAGCATCTGTATGGTCTGGAACATTTAAATAGGTCATTAAGTTATCTAAGGAAAAAAAAAAATGTTTTTTCTCTTACACCTAATGTACAAAAGCTGAAAAAAAAAATCACTGAAATCAATAGTAAAACGCAATTGTTATTCCTAAAAACAGTTACTATTACAAATGTAAACATGTATTTTTGGAGCTACTAATTTTAAGTAATTTTGTCTCAAGTGTAAGGAAAGTTTATCTAAATGTCATAATATACTGTATATATAACATGTTTCCAAGCAAAGTTAGTGTTGTAAATGTTCCCAAACACTTCCTGGTCTGACTGGAAAGTACCTGCCCCAGAGCAGGAGCTAAAAAAGTTTGTAAAGTGTGACCCCAGTCCATAGTTTTTGTTCTGTGTGAACGAACCCGGAATGGGGACTGGAACTAAAAAAGTACTGGGAACTGAAAAAAAATTCCTACAGTGGGAACAGACCTTTAAGCACATTTACAATGCTAACTTTTTTTGGAAACATGCTTTATTTGTTCTCACATTTAGATCAAATTTCCTTATCCTTAAAACAATAATTAAAGCAGTATACCTTCATAGTTATTTAATTTGTAAATAGTTGCCTATTAGTAGGAATTACAGTGGCTACCAGTATTTTTTTTTATTGTTAATTTCTGTGATGTATGTTTTTACCTTTTGTACATCACAGTTTTTAAGTGGAATTAAAAAAGACAAAAAAAACATTAAGTGGTGTTTTCTTAGCACCACTTAAATACTCGTTTAAATGTTCCAGACGAAACAAATGCTAAATGTTGAAGCCTGTTGGACTCACTCTACTGAAACTGCTGTGTGAACACAAACATGAGGACAAGATAGTTCCTCTGACTAAACAGGGACTGGAGGAAGTTTTGGTACTTTTATGTGCGGAAACACCAATAGTTTATGAACAGAGCAATTCTAAAAAAAAAAAAAAAAAAATGGCTTAACTAAATGCAATTTGTAGCAAACTTAATAAGGTTAAGGTAATGATCTTGAAGGCGCTACATTCAATTTTTTTTTTTACCAATAAAATTACTTACAATCAATTTCCCCCAACACAGATTTATATTCAGGTAAGAATTAGTCCACAATGTCCTCGGCATGCCGAGTTGTGAGTATCATTCTTTGTCTTGGGAAGGAGTCTTGTCACATTGCTTTTATACCCAAGCCTCTTCTGGATGAGTGTTTGATCCTCCTGCTCTGCTTGTGCCCCTCTTTCTCTCACACCACTGCTCCTGAAGTCACAGTTCATCCTGTGGTGATACCATCAGGGCGTGACGCGACTCTAGGTGCGATCTCCTGCGTTAGCTTCCAATCCTCGCACTGTCTTTGCTCCTTTGATTAAAAAAGCCATCATCTTTAGACCCCTGGAGAAGTGGACCGGAGAAATGACTTCTGCTGACCACAAGCTGTGACATAAAGCAGGTGAGATCACAGACAGAAGAGACTCATAGTTTGTGAGCTGTTTCTCCTGCTGATCTTCGACGTCATTAATCTATAACACTCCACGGCATCTTGCCAAATTCACGTGTCCCGGCATGAGATAATAAGTGTCAGACATCTCACGGAGGAAGGCAATAAAGCAGAGCACTCAAACGGAAGATGGAGAAAGAAGGATGAGCTCTCGAACCAACAATACATTCTGTGCCGGAGACAGTGCAGCCAAATAAAACTAAGGCAAACAAAGTCATCAGTTTTGCAGACTTATCGTGCATACTTATTACTTTCACTTGTATTATGGTGGAGTCTGAGGAGAGAACGCGGTGTGTGACTAATCCCACAGGTTTCAATTTCATTGTCGTGTTTGAGACAAAGTGGAGTGGGAGTTTGGGCGGTAAGACGGCAAAGTGCTGAGGCTGCGTTCTGTGGGATCATGGGAAATTACACCAGGAGTCTTAGGCTTGAGGAACAATGCATAAGGTGTCATTACAGAGTTGAAGTAGAAATGGTATGGGTTTGGTTAAGCTTGAAGTTTGATGAAATGTTTAATAAATACATAATTGATTGCGAAAACTATAGTCCAACCAAGAACAGTGGCTAATAGGAGAACCTCTGTTTGTCTCACATTGGGGAAATTGGCTCTGTCCTGCGTTGGGCAAGCTTAGTGTTAGTCATTGGCTGTTTTTCGAAACAATATTGTTGTTATGGATACAGTTACTGTACTCAGTCATGTTTGGGCTGTAGTCGACCTAATAATTCTTGATCAACTAAAGACGTGTTCATGGACCGATTAATTGACTAAAAAGCAAAAAGCTCTCAGACTAAAAGGTTTTTTTTATATTGCATTTTTTTTTAGCTCAAAATGTGCTTCATGCACAAACAATGTTTGTACAAAAAAATGAAGAGGTAACACATTTGTGTCTAAAAATCCAGATTATACCAATAATTCAGCCTTACGCTAACTTTTTTGTTGCAGTTCAATATAACTCCTTATCCTCTAAAAGAATTAGTGACTAATGCACATTTTGGTCGACCAAGACTGTATTGATCAATTGTTCGACTAAACCAGAGGTTCCCAAAGTGGGGGTCGCAAAGCAAAATCTAGGGTTGCAAGATGATTTCAAAATGTATTTTTACAATTATGATTTGGCATTTAATTTGTTTTTTGAGGAATTAGAGTTATATACACCAATACACTATCAAAATAAACACATTTAAACACAATTTAAATGGTTTAATAACTTAAAATGATTACAAATGTATATATTTTTTGCTGTGGGGTCACAAGTTGGTTGCCCATTATCCTGGGGTCCCGGGCTGAAAAGTTTGGGAACCCCTGGACTAAATGACTGAAGGACTACACCCTAGTATACAGTATAAGTGCCTTGTGATTACATTGTAATTTGTCTTTGAATTAGAGACTTATGAGTTTGGGAATGTCCTCCATATATTTACATTGTGTCTATTAAACTGTATGGTAAAATCGTGCAATGTCAAGGAGTCTACATCGACTCTGGGGGTGTGTTCTAATGGGATACTTATGCTTCGCCTTAGGCCATCGTGCAGATATAGTTAGAGTAATCACTTTTAGCTGCATGTGACAATGAACACGTTTAATGGGGTTAAACAGATGCCAGGAAATATAGAGTCATTACCAAAGCAGATTTAGCACCACCTCCTGCTAACTTACAAATGAGAACAACCCAACTAGGAAGTATCAGATTCTCAAGTTATCAGCAGACTTTCACATTAGCCACGACAAAGAAAACATGCAGCTTCTAGGCAGGAGACCATCACTTATAATTAGCCTTTTAATTAAACATGAAATAATAAAACAGCAGTTGTAATGGCCACAGCAGTAATTGTACTGTGGGTTGTTTGGGGCGATGGCCTGGGTCCAGTTGGAGACATGCCTATAAGTCATCGCTGTGTCCTGTTGTGCGCTTTGGGGACTTTAATCAGTCACACCCAGAGGTGGAGAACAAGAGGTCATGTTCTGTCATTTTTCTATAACGTTAATTATAGCACTATTTTAGTGTTTAAATATTATTGTTGCTCCATGTTGCGATGACATTTGTGTGAATGTGTTGCTAATTAAAAAATAATACAATCAACTTTGCTGACTGTGCTGACTTAGGATAATGTTTACTTGTGTTTTGGCACCATGGTGACTTTTTATGAACATGTGTTCTGTAGGCTACAACATTTAGTCAAAACAACATGAATCAGCTTTATTCAACTTGTGGGTTTAAAGACTCATATTTTATTGGCTTGAGCTAGTAAACATACTGGTTTTATAATTCTTTTCCACTGAGCAATTTTTTGAGTCTCAACAAATTATATAAAATAAACACATAGGGCCGTATCTTATGAGTGGCGCTAAACTTGACGCTTGCGGTGGTGCGAATATTGGCCGCCAGCGCGGTTTCAAACACCAGACGCAAAACTAAGTTCAAAAGGCGGAACCAGTTGGTGCTGATTAGAATAAGGTGGAGCTAAGCTACCTGCAGGTGGAGCCCCCGTGAATTTGAGGACGCACATTGGACAAAACCTAGGAGTGTGGCCTGACCCACGCTCTCAGAAAGAAAGTGTGAAAATGCAAAGAAATAAACAATAGCTATGGGCCTAATTAATAAAAATATAGGCCTAAGCCTAACACATTTTTTTCTTTAATTAATTATAATTTTTTTGTGTTTGTTTTATAGGCTGCACAACAAATGCTGCATGATTCACGAAACGTGGCCTAGCCTTTGTGGGGGTCTAAGTGTTTGTGACACAAAAGAAATAGGTTTGTGTCAGTGAAAAAATTAAAGTTGTCCTTGTGTTGTTCATTGGAATAACGAGACATCGTTTTATGAACAATTGAGCTTGTGCTCAAACTTTTAATAACACGTTTGTGCCATGTTTTCTTAAGAGGAAGTGACACTCATTTGTCTTCTTCACTAACATAGATTCACTGACTCACTAGCGACATCTATTGGTGGAATAGCATAGTTGCACTGCATATCACAACATCCTCCTTTCTTTAAAGATAGGAATACTATACAACATTGAAATGTATTCAAAGTAAAATTAAACATTCAAATGAAATGATGCAACACCGTTAACATCAATCTTCACTTTTTTTTTTTTAACTAATAAACACTTAGCATATAACTGGTATTTAAAGATATGCACATTATGAAACATTGAGAACAAGTGCATTCTTCAAAACATTGTTTTTTTTTTTTTTTTGTTTTTTTTTTAAACCTTAAACATTTGGTCTGGAAAATTACAAATCTAATCTAGCAGGTTTTCTAATCTGACGTTCAGACCTTCTCAAAGCAGGTTGTGCTAAAGAACATTAGTCTCTTTATGTTCAACTAATCTTTCAGGTACTGCAGCAGTCAGTGACACTGTATTCTCATTTTCAGCATCACAACTAGTCCCTTGGAAGTGCTCTTTGGTTTTCAGAAGGTTGCGACGGTTTCTTCTGAGAACATTTCCATCCTCAGTTCTCACTTCATACGACCTTGGTCCCACTTCCTGAAGAACAGTTGCCTCTTCTGCTCCATGTATCGTGATCTTGTATCCTCACAACGTCATCTTTTGCAAGAGGTGACAGAGGTTAGTCGATTTGTCGAAATTATGTTTTTGCCTCCTTTTCAGATTGTCCATTTTTGGCATTACCTTGGGCTATCTTTGATCTCTGAATAACAGGGTAAAGTTGTGCGTAACTTACGATTCATCAACAGTTCTGCTGGAGAGAATCCACACTCAAGAGGAGCTGTCCTGTAACTCAAGAGAGCGAGATACGATCTGATTTGCTGTCTGTGGTCTTTTTTAGAAGCTGTTTGATATATGCACTCCCTTTTCAGCTTTCCCATTGGCTTGTGCATGCAGCGGACTGGAAGTGACATGGTTAAAACCATATTTTTTTGAAAATTGTTGCCACTCTCTGCAGTTGTAACAAGGACCATTATCACTTATTACAGTCCTGGTATCCCATGTCTGGCGAAAAAAGATTTAACATGCCGTGATCACACCGGTTGCAGTTTACTTGTGAGCAAGGCAATTTCTGGGTAGTTGGAGTAATAATCAATCACCAACAAGTAATCTTTCCATTGAATGAAACAAATCTGTTCCTACTTTTCCAGGTTCAGTAGGAAGATCTGGAATCAACATTGGTTCTTTCCTGTTTACTCTGGTACTTCTGCATGTTGCGCATTTCCTATCATGTTTCAATGTCTTTATTGATGCCAGCCAATATACTGTTTCCCTGGCTCGTCGTTTGCATTTTTCGACTCCTAAGTGTCCTTCATGTATTCTCTGTAAAATGTCCTGTCTCAAACACTGAGGAATCACAATTCTTTTTTCTCTCAGCAATAGTCATTTGCTACACTGAGCTCTGATCTGAAGTTAAAGTATTTTGAACATGACCCTTTTGGCCAACCATTCTGAATATGAGTCATAACTGTTTGTAGTTCTGAGTCTTTAACTGTTTCATCACTTATTTGTTTTAACTTCGACTCTGACACTGGTAGGCCTTCAACAATCATGTTAACATGCTCTTCTACCTCTCTGTCTGTAGAGCTTGCATGATTAGCTCTGGCGCTCTTGATAATGCATCGGCTATACTAAATGTTTGCCAGGTGTATATATCAAGTCAAAATCATACCTCTGTAGTTTCATGATGAGGCGCTGAATCCTTGGAGACATGTCATTCAGCTCTTTTTGATGATGACACAAGTGGGCGGTGGTCTGTCTCAACTGTGAAGGTGGGAAGGCCATAAACATAACAGTGAAATCTTTCAAGTCCATAAGCCAACCCAAGACATTCCTTCTCAATCTGAGCATATTTGTCTCAGTCTTTGTCATAGATCTAGAAGCATAAGCAACTGCTTCCAGCTATCACCTTCTGCTTGTACAAAACCGCACCGAGTCCATCTTTTGATGCGTCTGTTGAAATCTTGAGTCTCTTTTCGGATCATAAAAAGCAAGCAGGAGCAGTTGTGAGGGTGTTTTTAAAATGTTCCACTCACGCTCATGTTTGGAAGTCCATTGAACTCTGTGGCATCATGGAGTAAACTCTCTCAAAGCTGAAGTTTTCACTGACAAATTGGGTATGAATTTCCCAATGAAGTTGATCATGCCCATTACTCTGAGCACACCTTTTTTATCTGCTGGCGAGGCATGCTGAGAATAGCTTTTATCTTTTCTCATCTGGTTCTACACCACGCACAGACAGTTTGTCTCCTAAGAATGTGATTTCTTGAACACCAAATTGGCATTTGACACGATTTAGTTTAGTCCATTTTCACGTATTCTTTGGAGCACATTGTTCAGTCTTTCATTGTGTTCTTGTAGGGTGGAGCCCCAGATGATCACATCATCTACATAGCAGCGAACCCCTCAGTCCTTCTAACATGTTATCCATTGCACGATGAAATCTCCGAAGCTGAGATTATTCCAAATGGCATTCTTAAAAATCTATACCTGCCATAAGGAGTATTGAATGTGCAGTATTTGGAACTTGTTTCATCCAACTTAATTTGCCAGAAGCCTTGAGCCGCATCCAGTTTGGAGAAATATCTGGCTCCGGCCATCTCACTTGCAATCTCCTCACGTTTCGGAATCTGGTAATGTTCACGCTTTATATTTTGATTTAGGTCACCAGGGTCCATGCATATTCTTAGCTCTTTGTTTTTTTCTTTTTTGTCTACACAGACCATGGAGTTCACCCACTCTGTAGGTTCCTCTACTTTGTTATGACCTGTAACTGACACATCCTGTCAGTTCCTTTTTTAGACGGTTCCTTATGGTGCTGGAACTCTCCTTGGCGCATGAATCACTGGAGTTGCATTCTCATTTAGTTGGATTTTATACGTGTACGGTAGGCAACCCATCCTTTGAACACGTCCTGATATTGTTGTACAATGGTTTCAACTGTTGCGTGCCTGAGAAGCAGCTAATCTGGTAGACTCTTTTCACTAAGTTCAGTCTTTTTGAAGTAGTCCACTGAGCAGCGACTCACGGCCCTCAGGTACCACACTGAACAGCACATATAGCTTTTGTTTTTAACAGTTACTTTGAGCCTGCACTGACCTTTGCTTTCTATTACTTGCCCATTGTAATCTTTGAGCACCACACCTTTGTGGATTATTTTAGGCTTTTCTTTCATTGCATGAATTCTGACATGCTAATTAGATTTGCTTGCGCCCCTGTATCAATCCTTAGTGCTACAAGTGCTCCATTTAGGGGAGAGACACATCCATGCATCATCATTATTTGAGTATTTGTCATTTTTTTTTGACACTGGTGTCTGCATCACATGACACCATCCCCACAAAGAAAGTCTCACTCAAGTCAGTCTCTTCAACAATTCGCACTGCTTTTGGTTTGCCTTTTGCTAGACACTGCTTTGCAAAGTGATTTTTACCATTACATTTTGCACACTTTTTGCCATAAGCAGGGCATTGTCTGGGCTCGTGTCTGTTACCACATCGTTTGCAGGAATATGCTTCATCATTTGAGGTTTTCTTTTGCATCATATTCCTTTTGGTTTTGGATTTGACCATAGCTACTTTGCGCTGTCATGGACTGCCGTAACATTTGGATCATTGAAAGTCTTCGCGTGCTGCTGGGCTAATTCTGTAGCGTGGCACATTCTCTCTGCCTCCTCTAGAGTTAGCTTAGCCTCTCTTAACAGCCGCTCTCTCGTCCTCTTATCATGAATGCCATATACAATTTGGTCACGAATCATCGAGTCCTTCAAGTCACCAAACTCGCATGACTGTGCTTTCAGCCTCAAATCTGTAACGAAACTATCAAAAGTCTCATCCGGTTGTTGCACTCGTGTCCTGAACACGTACCTCTCATACACCGTGTTTTTCTGCGGTGAACAGTATGCAGTGAATTTTTCAATCACTTTATCATACTTGTCCCTGTCGCCAGCTTCTGCAAATTCAAAAGTATTGAAGACTTCGATGGCTTGTGGACCAGCAACGGTGAGCAGTAAGGCGATTTTCCTGGCGTCAGACTTTGAATCGAGTCCAAGTGCAAATAAGTACAGCTCGAACTGCTGCTTAAAAGACCGCCAGTTGTTGTCCACGTTACCCACTAGCTTCAGTCCCTCCGGTGGCCGTAACGTCTCCATTTCGTGCAACAACAAAAAATTAAGCTGGGTTCAAAACTTCAAATTCACTCCTGGTACCATGTGTTGTTCATTGAATAACGAGACATCGTTTTATGAACAATTGAGCTTGTGCTCAAACTTTTAATAACACGTTTGTGCCATGTTTTCTTAAGAGGAAGTGACACTCATTTGTCTTCTTCACTAACATAGATTCACTGACTCACTAGCGACATCTATTGGTGGAATAGCATAGTTGCACTGCATATCACAACAGTCCTCTCAGTCAAAAGCCTACAAGAAAAGTTTTCCTAAATGTGTTTTGCCAAAAACTAGGCCACAACCCGGATTGGTCGTATGGAGATATCAACAGAGTAAATCATCACCTCTATGTCAGTTTTTATTTTTTCTAAATCCGTTCAGTAACCGCGTAGTTACAGAACAGTAAAATAACTAAACCAAAAGCAACATAATAATGAATCTAGCGCGCGTCGCGGAGATCGCTGCCACTGCGTCTGCTGCTCGCTGCTCGAACCGTGGAAAGGCGCTGCGTTTTATTATAAAGACAAGCAAAAACAAAATGTAAAACGTTCATTATCATTGGCTTCGTTCATGTCATGAGCGGGTTATGGAGTCTGCGGAGGAGCTGACGCAGGCACAGAACCACAAGACAGGACTGACGCAGAGCCAGGACCAGGACTCAGCACTGAATCAGACAGTTGCCTCTCTAATGTATTTTTAATAGTTTATACGTTGCACTTTTACAGATCACATTTATTTACCATATAAAACCACGTTTAAACACAAGCATGCAAATATTACCTCGTGTCAGAAGCAGCACATCCATGTCACGTGTTGGCAACTGTCCTCATTGAAGAAAAGTTAAATAAATCCAAACAACGACTGCTGTCCATAGCGTGTTCTACAGTTCTGTCAGACTGCTGTCGCTCTGTCTCTGGTCCATAAGAGTCCGTGTATCAGCTTAAAGTGCTCCAAGTAAACAGTCCTCCAAACGCATTTGATTACGGGGCCAACTTGCTCCTTGTTCCCGGTGTGATGAATGATGTCGTCATTCCTTAGTCACGTGCAAAAGGTTTTTTAAATACAAGTTATAATAGGAAAATTATAAAAACTTTAAAACAGCAAATATTGTTAGGCTTTTGGCCAGAACGCATCCTCAAATTCACGCGGCTCCACCTGCAGGCAGCTTAGCTCCACCCTATTCTAATCAGCACCAACTGGTTCCGCCTTTTGAACTTAGTTTTGCGTCTGGTGTTTGAAACAGCGCTGGCGCCCATTATTCGCACCACCGCACGCGCCAAGTTTAGCGCCACTTCGTAAGATAGCGCCCATAGTCTACATTATAATCTCCACAAAAAATAAACAAAAATTGAGATTGTCCTCTTTGTACTGTATGTTGTGATTCATTATTGTCCTCATGTTTCTGCTCTGTTCAACAGTGAAAATACAGTTACTCTCTCCTGCAGCTTTGCCAAGACAAAGGGAAGGTCTTCAGCTGCATAAGAAATACATAGCTATTTCTTAGTGAGTATTGACTATGGACACACAATGGGTTGTGTCGATGAAAGTTCAGCGCTGTCTTGACACTGGAAAATCAGTAACACACGGTAAGCACACGCAAATGGAGGGTCATGGTGGGTCAAAGAAAACAAAACAAAAAAATACTGGGAGATATTTTTCTTGTCTTGTTTTTTCAATATTTTTCAAAAATCTTAACTTGCGTTGTAGAATAGAAAAACAAATATGTGTTGAATTCATGCAGCTGACAATTTCCAAGTTAATGTAATTAAAGAAGTGCAACAGATATTACGTATTTTGACATACTGTAGATTGAAAATACATTTTATTTTCTTTGCAATTACTATACTTCTCTTACGTGTTTCATCCAGTTTCTACCGCTTGTTCTCGACCTGGTCCCAGTTGGCCTAGTATACTGTACATGCATGTTGTTGGAGGTGGGAGGAAGCCACACTACCTGGAGAGAACCCACAGTAGCACGGGGAGAGCATGCAAACTCAGATAACCAGGTGTTGATTTGATCTGAACGTGCAGTCAAACCCATAATCTCCTTATCTAACTACTGTCCTAGCTCTGCTATGAGTTGGCCTCTGTCCAGGGTGTTCCTCGCCTAAGGCCCAAAGTCACTGGAGTAGAAAATAAATGAATGAATACAAAAATCAAACAGGATAAACACAAACAAGCAAAACTCACATTCAATATCCATTCTCAAGCTGTTTACCCACAGGTTAATAAGGAAACAGACACAGGCCAACACAGTGATTGCTCATTGACTTTTAAATACTCTTCTCATTACTACACCCCATTTACCGTTTTCAAGCCACAACAGCTGCTTTGTTTGGGATTAGTTTCTTCCATAAATATGCTAGTTTTTATATCTATAATTGATTTTTATTCTGTCAATTCTGGGATGACAGAATGGTTCTAAATAAAAATTAGAGTCTGACGTTTGATCCAAGCATTTTCAAAAAATGGGCAGTTTCTCTGTAGAAAAAAAAAAATGTCTTTTTAGAGTTTTCATGGTGTGGCCCCAAATTATTCTGTTCGCCCCAGTTCTGTCAGAGTACTCTGCACTTTTTACTTAAGACTTGTGTGAGGTTTTGGAATCAAAAAGTGTGACCCAGTACTTACTTTGTATAACTGCTTTGCACCAAACTTATGCAAGGTAAAATGCAGCACACAGCACAGGAAGAGCATATGATCCTCAAACTACTTACACACGAGTAGTATTAACCATTTTAATATGTTATAGAATTTGGAATACAGAAATGTCAAAACTATTCTTGTTGTCACTTTGTTGTGCAAAAAGATATCATGAAAAACTATATAAGATGGTTGCACTGCACAAATTATTTCTAGAAAAGTATAAATGTCTAGAAGTCTGTAGACAATGTTTTCCTTTATTTATTCTACCTATTTATTTATTGCCAGTTTATACCTGTTGGTATAGGTGGTGGTATAAGGTGTTTACTGGGCCTATTGAATAACTTGCGTATTTTAAAGTTTTTCTAACTATAGTTTCAGCAAATCTGTCCTTATTTTTTGGCAAATGTGAGAAGACATTTTTACGTTTGACATTGGAAAATACGTTCCAGTCTTAAATATCTAAAGTAACAGAACTGTCTTGGAACAAGTGAAAAAAGGTGAAAAACGCACTTCTGAAAATTCACTTTTTGTACTGAGACATCTTCACAGATCTGACTTGTAACTTGATTGTAACTTGACGTGTTGTTTCTGCAGAGTTTATGAATAACAAGCATATTTTTACCTTTAGCTCAAACTACTGGATTAGTTCTATTTTGTATCGTCATATTTATTATGAGAGCATAATATTCACAAAGTTTTTTCCAAGGTTAACAAACAGTATAACATCACTCGCTCAAGTTGGCCTTCAGTAATGCAAATGATGTAATGACTTTCCCTTTACATCCCTTTGAGTGTGAGAAAGTTGATGGTTTATCCAAGTTGAAAAGCATCGTTTCACCTTACCCACCCGAGGAAGGTCACATGAAACTTTATGCCCGTCCTCTGGTTTTGGACAGGGACCATCACAGCCTCGGTGCCAGCAGCGTTCAGCCCAGTTTGGACTCACGCGAGGACTGCTTCTGAGACCGTCTGGTGAAGCTCTTAACTCCAGGCTCTGCTCCATGTGGATGTGTGTGTGCCTGAAGTGAGGAAAGATTGTGGTGTTCAGGGAGGTTCATCTGTCTGTCAAAGGTAAAATCAGTACATTGTGTAATAGCATAAACATTATCGCTTAGATACGCAGGAGACATTTTCAAAAAGTTACTGACAGCCATTGGGAAGTAGATGTTTTTGTCTTGAGAAAAATGCAATGGTTGTTTATGTTATTCAATTTGTTTTATCTTTTAAACCAATTATAGTGACAAAGTTGTATAAGTTCTTCATGTTGGGTTGCCAGATTCTGTGATTGAACCACATTGAAAATTAACCGAAAATGTGTCTTTTTGATCTCAACACAAAAAAACAAAGTAGCTACATTTAAATAAGGAAGAAGACAAAGACAAAGATGACGAAGTGACAGACGGAGATAAAACAGGACTGTTTTATAATTACAGCTAGTAAAGTAGCTAAGGTCATTGAAAAGTCCAGCTTTACATTGTCACATGAGAACAACGGAATGACTAGCATCTAAAAAAAAAAAAAAAATCACACTTACATTTAGGTGTATCGGTTGCCTATTTTCAAAGGGTAAACACAAAAAAAATTGAGAAACTAAGAATAAAAGTCAGATTTACTGTGATGAGAGCTGCTGTCGTCTCATTCAGAGGAGTTTTGAAAGAAGCTGACAAGTTTGAGGAAAAAAAAAAATGTGTTTGAGGAAGTAGTGACAGAGAAGAGGCGGTGATTGGCTAAAAGTAACCAATCAGAAGCAGCGTTGGGCAGGTGTAGTGACAGTCCTGACATCGTCGATTGGTTGAGCACGACACAAGTCTCCAGAGCCCTGTACTACAAAGCTAGATTTGGGGTTTAGCGAGGTAAGTTCTGGGTTAAACCTGGCCTGGCGGTCCTACAAAACTGGATCACGTCCTATCGGGGTAGATCTCTATGGAAACATGTGGCAAACTCATAACCTGCTCCGGACCAGGTTAAGTTCCTGAATAAATTAAAAAGACAAGGCGCTGGCCAATCAGAGATAAGAATTAAGCCGTTTGTTAAGAGACGGGAGAGAGAAAGACGGCCGCGGAGAAATGAGGAAATGCAAAAGTCACAGCGTATTCTTTTACAATTTGATGCGCACGTAAGAGGAGCCATGAGGTGTTATAGTGTTTGTTCTGTGTGATGATTAATAAACGCTTTCATTGACGCTTTCAATTGTGCACATTCGGCTGTAAATCTTTATGCATCACTTTGACTCAGACAAAACACTTGTCTAAAGACACAGCTTATTCATACTAAGCGGTCGATCTATTAAATGCTTCGTCATGTCTGTACATTTGTGCTTAAAGGCCTGTGCAGACAGGACACAATGAGCTGCAAATTTTGCTTGATAACCCCGCCTCTGATCCGTGAACGCGCACGGCTTCATTGAGAAAATCCAGGGTTAACAGATCCAGTTGTGAACTCGTTTCGTAGGACAGTTTATCGAGAAAGGCTCATGTCTGGGTTAGTCTGGGTTAGTCATTTCATTACATAGACGTGAAACAGATGACAGCGTGAGTGCCGTGTGTGCTTGGAGTTACACATCGACTCACGTGTTTGGAGCCACCGCCGTGAAAAAAAAAAGACAATGATTATATCTTGTTGTGTGACTGGGTTTGCTCAAACGTTTGATAAAAGCAACCCAAAGAGCTTCCACTGTGTTCCTAAAAAACCTACACCAAGAAGAAAGCTTTTGATTTTGGCAATTATGCCCCAATGGAAAAAAAAAACAAATAGAGCTAGTTTTGATTTTCCCAGAACTATTGCCCATTTTTTACATATTTTGTTTTGACATCTCACGTTGGCTCGGCGAACATCCCTATTGGCTACTGCAAATGTTTTTTACTGCAACAATCTTTCTCTTGACATATTTTCCAAAACAAACAAAACATTCTGTGGTGACCTTGCCTTCTTATTACACTCCAGTCACTTTCATATTGTGCTCCTAATTAAACACCCTTTCTTTTACATTAATAAGGACACAGTGGACTTCATTTCAGCAGCCTGAGAGCTGAAAAACTTTGATTTTTACCCGGCTTACAGGCACCAAAAACTATATTCATTATCCTCTAGCCTGGATATGTTGAGTTCCTCAGACATGTCCAGAGTTTGTCAGGAGAATCCTCAGGTATTAAGGTCTGTGCTGCGTTTTACAGGCCGGAGGGATTCTACTTGCAGGACACATCGTCTTGACATGTCAGTGAGACTCTGCCATTGCTCCTGGGGAAGGGAGAGTGATGTGATGTAGCTGTAGGCTCACACAGGGGGGCACACACCTGACAGAGGGAGGCCAAGGACACTACTTTAGATTTCAGCTCATATTGTGTCTCAGTGTGAACACCAACATATCAGAAAGAACCTTCACAAGTACAAGAACAAACTTATACATAGTTAATGGTCTCCTCCATGCCTGGCACTGAATACATGCAACAAGCACACAGTTACTTTCTTAACCTACGATTCTGAGGGTGCGTTGACTTTTTCAAAACTGATTCCTTCTTATTTACTAAAAATAAAAAGAGGTGAGCTGCTGGGTGTTAAATTATAAGCTTTTTATGCAATCAAATCAACCATCCAAACTATGTTTTGCAAGTCCTTACATGTAATTTCAAGTGAAACTAAGTAAAATAGCAACCATTTGTCAAAACCCAAGAAATGTCAAATCAGCAGCTTCAGCTTTAGTTTCAACTTTGAGTTCGAGCTCTTTTTTGTCCTTTAAGGAGCCTATATGTCCTAAAGCGTCTGACTAAAGCTGTCTAAAATTTAAACCGTATCTGTTTCAGTCTAACTTGACTCACACCAGATAGATATGTGTTGAACTTTGATTTGAGTTCCTCCACAATGTCTATCTGGAACTTAACTCGCGGAAAGCGTTTGGGAAAACGGTGGGACGTTTGATGAAATACATTGAGCTGATTTGGTGTGCATCTTATTCATGCTTAACCAATCACAGCAACGGATCATAATGGCGTATCCATTGTCATAAAAACAAGTGTCACACACACACACCCACACACCTCTCTGCTCTACTTTCAAAAAGTTAAAACAGTGACCGCCCACTTCCTAATTCTACGATCTCGGACCCCATGTCAAATTGCCATAGGGGATTCGATAAAAAATCAGACCAGATGGATTATCTCGAGTTTGTGAATTCACAAATATTGCGAGATGGTCTATCTGGCTGGCCAGGTTAGTTTCAGACCCATTTGGAGCTCAAACAAACGGATGAACTCTTTGTGTCTGATTGACTGTAGTTAAAAGTGAAAACAAGCTCTGCACAGATAAAAGTCTGCTGTTACTTTCTGCTTAAATTTTATTTGGTAAATATACAGACTAGAGCTAATTTGTCTAAAGACAAAACAAACAAAAAACGTTTAGGCGGAGCATATAAACATTCTAGTATTACTAATTCATTCATTCATTTATATATTTTAATTTCTAGATTTTGAGTAGACGCATTGCAGAATAGTTGATGTGACTTTCCAAAAAAGATAATTACAAGAGACTGAAACCAGAACAAGACCCAACGAGGGTAAAAATCCGAGGCACATCTGATGTTGAAAAGTCCTTTATTACAGAGCAAGGGTAACCTGGCCAGCCAGATGGTTTATCTCGCGGTATTTGTGAATTCACAAACACTAGATAAACCATCTGGCCTTCGTCCGGCTCGATTGGTTTGAGAGTCCGAAACGGCCGTGGTTCGGCCCACTCACATGACAGCTGCGTGGTTTTGAGGCCCAATCACATTGTAGCAGGGCGGGCTAACAGGGGCCGTTAGCTTCCCGGTGCCGCAGCCGAGTCTGATTCATGCTAAACAAGACGGCGGCTTCCGTGGATGTACGTGTTTCTGCTGCTTTTGATGCGGTTTCAGCAGAAATACGGAGTCATTTCTTTTTGAAAGAAGAGCAGTATGTGTGACATGTCTCACGCGGACATTGGATACACCATTACGAGTTGTTGCTGTGATTGGCTAGCTCAAATAAGGTAGGCCCCACACCCAATCAGCTCGAAGTATTTCACTAAACGCCCCGCCTTTTCTCGAACGCTTTCAGCGAGTCAAGTCCCAGATGGATATAGTGAGAACTCAGATAGGAGTTCAACACATCCATCTGGCGTGAGCCTGGTTAGAGCAAGGGACCAAGGTAGATCCTCTACAATCATTGAAGAGCACCTGATTTTTTATTTTTTGTACACTGGACCCAGCAGCACTCCCTTCTTCTAAAGATAAATACAACTTTTTTTTTTTCATTTCTAACATGATGTTTGATAGGTTTTTTGTTGTTGTTTTTTTGAATGGTGGACAAAATGGAAGAATAGAGGAAATAGTCAACTAGGTTCAGAGAGGTCATGCGAAGTCTTTTGAAGAAAATAAGTCAACATCCTAAACCCTTAGGAAAAAAACATGACACTATGAGTACTTGATCATGCAAATGATTTTTCAGAAAATGGGTCCATGCTTTACTTATCTAAATCAGTTTCTAATTAGTGATGAATAAATCCATAACAAATATGCAACCACCATAACTGTGTTAATCCCAGTGTTTGCACCATGATACTGTATAATGCAAATGACAGCACACAGTTTTTAAGAATGCATCACTGTACTCTGCGGTTAGTTAAATAATTTGACATTTTTTTAAATAGACACATGAAAAGTATGGTAGTTGTTGGCTAATATATTTGTTTATCCTTAAAATGTAAGTCTTAAACAGGAACTTTTCAAAATATGACAGTTGCTGATGATGTGCCAAAAGCTTCATTTCTTGCATTCTCTTATAACATGTAAAATTGAAATATTGTTTCACTTGGAAAACATCAGGAATATTAATGGTCATGCTCTTAATTACTGTACCAGTTATATAATATAATCTTGTAAAGTCAAACCACATTTCTAGAAAAATAACATACTTTTCCTGTTTCCATCTAAAACCCTCTTCTTGCTTGCTCACTCCTCTTAAGAACTTGGTAATTGGACTCAAGAGTGTGTTAATAAAATCACACCAAAATCAGGCCTTATTCTGCCAGCTCCTCCAGCAATAGGCCCTTGATTACATGCACTGGTTCTTTTTACTTGGAGCTTTAAGTAGGAATAAATGTGTTTTTACGACACTGGTACCTACTGTCAGTTTACATGACTATATTTGGAGTGCAGAGATGTGCTTTGTAGTTGTATTGAGTGGGGTAATGGTGCAGAGAACATCAGCCATATGGAGCCTCATATGTTTTATTATCACATACAAACTGTGCTGTAATTCTCATATCTTCATTAGCGTTCATGTTGTTGCATAAACACTTGGCCCATTGCTTTTTATTTAGGTGCGTATATATCTGTGAAGAGTGTGGGAAATCCTATTTTTATAGACTTTCTCATTATTGTTTTATTGAAGTAAGTTTTGAACTGCATGATTCAAATTGTCAGTGTTTATTCTTTCTTTTGATTTGTTCTAGACTAGAGGGAGGCCTAACCTGTTTTCATTGTTGGGCAAAAATAGCTGATTTTTTCTTGGCGGGCCAACAAATGTGCCAAGTACCAAACCTAAGTTGGTTTTGATTAAAAAAACGTATATTTCAGAAGATTAGTATCTTTTAAAACACAACATTTTATTAAAGGTAAGCTCACCCCCAAACTCCACCCACAAACACAGCAAACTCATTGTCTGCAATTAGTTTCTCAATTTTGAATGGACAATACATGCTGAGGTCACATAGCACCTGGAGCTGACATGAGAGACACAGCCAGTTTGTGACTATTTGAACCTGAAATCTGCTAATTTGCTCAATTTGCACTAAAAATGCCAAAAAATGACTCTGAACAGTAGACAATGCTATTTAAACACCACATACATAGTTTAAAAGCCAAAAAAACGTATTTTAGGGTTTAGCTTCTCTTTAAAAATACCCTTCCAATAGACCAGTGGTTCCCAACCTTTTTCATCTTAGTACCCCCAATCACGATCTGTTGAAAATCAAGTTTTTTAATGATCAAATGCTTACCAACATGTGACCTGTCTGATGAAGGGCTGCACCCTGAAGCGTCACATGTTGGTGAGCATGTGATAATTAAAAACTTAATTTTGTGAAGCATTTAAGTTGTGCAGATCAACATTTTTTTGTGTTCATTATTATTTTGTTCCTGCTCATTTGGTTTGGATGTGCGTGTCACTCTCACTTAACAAGAGAAATGTGCTGCAAATAATGTTTTTTTTTTATGTTACAATACTTGTAATTTTACCTTTCTTTTAAATCTGCAATCATCCCAAGTGCCCCCTGCAAATGGCCACGTACCCGCTGGGGTCCACTCTGGTTGGGAAATACTGCAATAGACCTCCAGGCAGGTCAGTTTCCGCCCCCAGGCCCCACTTTGGGCACCCCTGTTCTAGACATTCCATTTTAGATTACATTTCTCACTCTGTCCTTCATTTGAAACACTTTACAGTTCATGTTGTGCTCACAGTTTGTAAGTGCATTTCACAACTTTAAGAAGCTCAAAGAGAGCTTAGCTTTGATAAAGCTACTCTAATAATATTTTACTGTTATTTGTATTGATGAATGCATTATTTCTTTGTTTATTTGACACTGAAAACATTTCCATTATTTATTCTGTTCAAGCCTGATGATGATCGCTTTACTTTTGTGCCACAGCTGCCCTGGGGTAAAGGATGTAAATAAACAATTCATAAAGTGACAGGAGTGTGACTCCACAGTCTGTGTTTTATGCTCTCTTGTTTTCATTTTATTCCAAGTCCAGGTGCTCGAAGGCATACTTAAAGATGGTGCTAAGTGCACAGATACTCAGGGGTCCCTCATACACTAATACTGCTATACCAATACCTTTGTTTTCATAAATGCACTAAACCAAAAGAAAACAATGCAATCCTGAGAAACAGTTGCATAGAGATTTGCATTAAATTGTAAAATGACACATGTGCTATCACCTCTCACCTGAGCGCACACAAACACGACGGTCCTCGTCAATTTTCTTGCTCATTTTCTACTTGGAAAAACGTATTTCCTCTTGTGGGAAATCACATCACACACCGGAATGAATCGAAATTGTCACCTCTCTCTTTCCAATTTCCACACTGGTTAAAGCAAACAAAATAAGTCCCGGCTCTAGTGCTTACCCGGCAGATAGTAGAAATATCCCTTCACTTAATGCAATTTTGGGAAGGGGCTGCAAACATTTCCTGCACCATTTGAGACTGGAAACGCTGCTGTAAAATATTCATAATGTTTGAGAAAGAAATATCTCATTTACAAAGGCCATTTTTATGCATGAGATTTTAAGATAAGTTACTATGGCTGGCACACTGGGGTGGTTTATGTGTGCTTTGTCATGGGGGCAGCGCGATGGGGAAGCACAGAGAGAAATGGTTCAAGGTTAGAAACACTACCTGGCTTATTTACTGAGTGACATTTACACAGTGTTGTACAAAGCGGTTAGCCATGCCGGGCCGCTGAGATGAATCACGGCAGGCTGCAGGGGACACAACGGGACTTCACTGTACACTGGTGGAGACTTTTTATAGTGTCCAAACCACTGCTAAGCTACTGTGTTTGAAAAGTCAAGGACAAGTTTTTTTTTTTTGAAAGATATATTTAAACATTTCAGAGGTCCAGTTATGGCTGTAAATTCTATGGATCATTGCTTCTAATGTACTTACGTCATACTCCTGCAAAAAAGAGTATTTCGGATGTCATCAGCTGTCGTTACGGAGGCTTTTGTTGTTTTTTTCTTCATTCCAGTTTGGATTGTCCATCTGTGCGCACAGACAATGGGTGAAGGTTGCAAGAGGACGGGGAAAACACAGTGTTTGCATTTTCCAAGAAGAGACGAATGGCTTCAGAGAGCAGGGAGGTTCTCCAAGTCTTTGTCCTTGTTTTCACCTATCACTTAGAGTTGCATCCAGTTTTAGATAAGATGAATTTTGTTTTTAAGAAAAAATGGATTGTCTAGTATATTGTGTAGTAAAAACATGCTACAAGCAAATAAATATGTGATGCTGTATATTTTTAATAGATGAGGCCAGTTTATATTGATATCAGAATTTGTGCATTTATTAATTGAAAATGCTTCACCAAATGAGATTATACTAGGAGATTTATGCAATTTTGTAATTATTTTGGCAAATTTTTGTCTCATAATTAAAGACAATGAGCAAAATTAACATATTAAATTAGATATATCTTAGTTACCTAATGTAACTGTAGTTCTATGAGTATGTGCGTAGCCCTCTACGGGCTTCGCTATTGGCTAACACTCGAGGCAGCGCCTCGCACCTGAAGATCAAACAATGTACCGCTCCAATCATGAGGACGTGGTTCCCCACTGGCCGTATATAAGGCCCTGTCCACTATCGCTCGCCCTTCTTGAACTCTAGCACAGTGGAAGACATGCCTGCTGGGCCTGCAGGTAGAGGGCTACGCACATACTCATAGAACTACAGTTACATTAGGTAACTAAGATTTCTATGTCGTATGTGCTACGCCCTCTACGGGCTTCGCTATTGGCATACTCTACGCGAAGGCCGTAGGATCAATGTACTCCCAGCAGGCATACATGATTGGAGCGCACCCGCAAACCTACTTCGTACCAAGTACAGAGAGGCAGCGGGCGAGGTTGAAACCGGATGGAGAGAAGGCACATAGTCCTGCCCGGACCTGCCACAACCACCCGCATGAAAAAGAAACAAAGGTGATGAAAGGCCGCCTCTCCCAAGAGCGCCAAGTCACCACAAGAAAAGCATCCAGAAGGAGTGCTAATGCATTGATGAACTGGTCGCCTCTCCCAAGAGCACCAGGACACCACCACAAAAGTATCCAGAAGGAGTACGAACGAAGGTGAACAGGCCGCCTCTCCCAAGAGCGCCAAGAACACCCAGGCAAAAGCCTCCAGAAGAAGACGCTGAAACTGGAAGCAATGCGCAGGTCGCCTCTCCAAAAAGCGCCTGAGGCACATCGCCAACAAAGAGGAAAGTCCTTAGGCCGTCACCTCATGACGACTCATCCGGCCCGCGATAAAGGACCAAATGAGTCACTGACCGCACTGTCACATCCAACAGATATGACTGCACAAACGTCGACAAGGAGGACCAGGAGTTTGCCAGACAGATCTCCTCTAGGGGCACCCCTCTAAGAGTAGCTGAAAAGGTGGCCACACACCAGGTAAAACGAGCTCTGATGAGTGCAGGAGGGGAACGCCCCTCTGCCTCGTCAGTCATGTGACCCGCCTGGCACACCCAGTGGGCTAAGCGCTGCGAAGAGAGAGCAGTGCCTCGATCCTTCGCATCAAAACCCACAAATAACTGGTCAGAATACCTGAAGCCAGCCGTGCAGTGCAGGAAGCGGCGAAATGCCCTGACCGGACATGACAGGTGACACCCTTCACCCTCCGCTGACGCATGTGGGGGATGACAACGCTGTCCCAAGCGGATGACCCTGGACATCCTAGGCTGGAAAGCCTGGTTCGGCCATAATTCCACCAAGCCTCCATCACCGCTGAAGAACATGCAAGAAGGGTGGATGGAGTGGACGCATAATTCCCTTGCCCTCTTGGCAGAGGCGATCACCAAAAACGTCTTAAACGATAAGCAGCTGAGCTCAGCGCGATCCAGGGGCTCAAAAGGTGGACCCGAGAGGCCCTCTAACAGACCTGCAGTTCCCAAGGGGCGGCAGAGCTTCTGGGGGGTGGGTTCGGACTGAGCGCACCCCGTAAGAAGCGCTTAACGAGAGGATGGTTATGGGCCAGGAAACCACCAAAAACCAATGCGGCCGAAAGCGATGGCCGCAGCAAAGACGCCCAAGGTCGAAGCCGATCGACCTTTGGCCAGGAGACCCTGACAAAAACCCAAGACCTCCTGAATAGTGCAGGAGAGGGGATCCACTGACCTCTCCGTGCACCATGTGGCAAACAACTGCCATCATAGCCTGTAGGCCCTAAACGTCGAAGGCGCACGGCCTCCTTGAATAGTCGAGACTACAGCAGAAGGGAGGCCTAAGCCTAACCACCTTCCTTCTCGGCTTCCAAACCAAGAGCCTGTGGCCTAGGATTGGACGTGAGTAAAGGGATCATTGGGCCTGAGTCAGCGTGTCTGGCGAGTCCGGGAGGGGCCAAGGTCCCCCCTGTGCCATGGACACCAAGTCCGGGTACCACCCGGCACTTGGACTGTTCGGGGCCATTTGTAGCCTGTCTCTCCTGACTCTGTGGAGCAGTGGAGGGAGGAGCCGGAGGGGAAAATGCATAAAGAAGACCCCTCGGCCAAAGTCGGTGCGCCAACGCGTTGACGCCCAGAGGAGGCTCGTCCCCTGGTCTGAGTGAGAACTACAGGGGGCATAGAGTGCTTTCAGGTCGGCCACCGGGTGGCCGAGCTGTTGCCAAACCTGCGCCGCCACCCAAGGGGCTAGGCTCTATTCGCCGCGGGCTGCTCCGCTCCTGGACATTCTGTCCGCGCCTACGTTGAGAATGCCGGGGATGTGCCGGGCCCTCAAGGAAAGGAGGTGAGTGATGGCCCATAGAAGATCTCAGGCCGCCCTCCTGTGGAGCGAGGGAGATCTGGTTCCCCTTGTCTGTTCAGATAAGCCACCACAGTCGTGTTGTCTGATCGGACTAAGACGTGGTGTCACTCCAGTTCCGCTCTGAAGTGCAGGACGTGCAGGAACGTTCCTCACTGCCTCCATCTACAGGACATTGATGTGGCTGGGCGTCGGAGACCAGGTGCCGCCGTCGAGCACTGGTCCAAGACCCCCCCCCAACCTAACAGGGAGGCATCTGTGAACAACTCCGTGTAATGGGGGACACAACCCAGCAGCACACCCTGGCTCAGAAGAACCGGGACGGTCCAGAACTGGATATCCTTCCGTGCGGGCATTGGGGGCCTCAGCCATGTCCTCCTGTCGTGCGCCGGGTGCAACCTGAGACGGGAGTACCACCGAGGCGTCTCATGGGCAGTAGGCCAGCTGTACCACTGGTTGGGCCACTGCCATCAATCCGAGAAGCGATTGAATCTGATGGGACCGGACTTGCGTCCTTCAAACACAGTCTGTTGACCACAAAGCCCAGCCTGAAGATGTAATCCAGCACCACCTCTGTGTGAGCCTGAGCCTCCTGATGGGAGGAGGCCAGGATGAGCCAATGGCTGGTTCCAATACAACGCAGCAGGTCCAGCGCCGCCTCCACGCACTTTCTCCAAGTGCCAGCGAACAGCCAAACGGGAGTCAGCAATATTCCTGGCATCTCCTAGCCATGGAGAAGCGGTGGAACCTTCAGAGCTCCGAAACAATGGAAACCTGGAAGCAAGCATCCATGAGGTTAACAGAGTCAGACAATCGCCCAGACTGACACACTTAACAGGTGTCGTGTGGTCAGCATGCGAAACGGCCTCTAGGCTATGCATCTGTGGAAACCAAGAAGTACGGGGAGCAGAAACCGTTCTATGTCGTCGGCCTTCCATGTAGATAAAGGCCAATAGCGAAGCCCGTAAAGGGCTATGCCACACTCATAGAACTACAGTTACGTAAGTAACTAAGATTTCTCTGCTCTCTCTGCCAGCACCTCCACTCCTGCGCCACGTAACAGGAAGGAGGAGACGCGCAGATCCAAAAAGGGCCGTATGCCGCCGCACTTCTTGGCAACCAAGAAGTACGGGGAGTAGAAACCGTTCTATGTCGGCCTTCCATGTAGATAAAGGCCAGTAGCGAAGCCCGCAGAGGGCAACGCACACACTCATAGAACCACAGTTACGCAAGTAACTAAAATTTCTCTGCTCTCTCTGCCAGCACCTCCATTCCTGCGCCACGTAACAGGAAGGAGGAGACGCGCAGATCCAAAAAGGGTCGTATGCCGCCGCACTTCTTGGCAACCAAGAAGTACGGGGAGTAGAAACCGTTCTATGTCGGCCTTCCATGTAGATAGAGGCCAATAGCGAAGCCCGTAAGGACTACGCACAACTCATAGAACTACAGTTACGTAAGTAACTACATTTTCTCTCCTCTCTCTGCTAGCACCTCCAATCCTGCGCCACGTAACAGGAAGGAGGAGACACGCAGATCCAAAAAGGGCCGTATGCCGCCGCACTTCTTGGCAACCAAGAAGTACGGGGATAGGAACCGTTCTATGTCGGCCTTCCATGTAGATAAGGCCAAAAGCGAAGCCCGAGGAGGGCTATGCACATACTCATAGAACTGCAGTTACTTTCTCCGTTCTCTCCGCTTGCATATCGTAGCAGGAGGGACGGGAGCCAGAAGCTTGGGCCTGCCCACTATGTCCGTAGGGGGGGGGGGGGGGGGGGGGGTGCTCGTAAGGGACGTACGAACGAGAACCGGTCATAACGTCGCACCCGCGCAGTCTGCGCCTCCCCTAGGGAATGAGGAGATAGACAAGCATTCCGCCGAGATGCTGTCAAGCTCCGGGCAGAGGCCGAGCGCTCACAGACTTGCCCCTGCTCCTAATGCTGGAAGGGACGAGCAGGCGTCTGATGCCGCGGCGCTACACTAACCGTAAGAGGAGAGGATCTATGGACTGTAGACTCTCCTCCAAAGCACGAGGGGAAGCGCGTCGATGCGCGACCCCTACGAGCCTGCACTTGCCCCCTGCGTGCTGCGGGACAGCGCAAGAAGGCGTTTGGTGTAACTCCAACAGCAATGCCAGCTGGGGGACCGTCCGCAGCCGGACAGGTGGAGCGCGCGTCCCCTGTCGCTGCGCAGCACTGACCAGGGAGGGAGCGGAGACGTGATGGGAGCTCCGCTGCTCGTGCATGTGTGACCCTGTGAGAGGGAGCGCATCAGAGCGCGCCCTAAACGGTCCTGCACTACACAAATCCGCATCCTCAAAGCAAAGCGAGGAGCGGGAAAAAACATCTACATAAAAAGATGAGTAAATGGAGATGACGCACAGAAGCCTGTCTTCTTCCCACATGCTTTCCAAGCGCAGATAGGAGCAGAACACGGTGCCCTGCTACCAGAGCAGCAGCGGTGGGTAAAGAACTGTCCTTACCCTGGACAGCTATCTGAGCTGCTGGAAACTCCGCCCTCACGACAGCGGCTGTGGTGAAGTACGTGGTTCTCACCTACGTCTTCTTCCCTGGGCGAGAGTGGGGGGACACAGTCAACCTCTGCCCTTTCCTGACGCACTCATCCGCACCGCGACACTCAGCGGGGATGAGAGTGACAGGACAGCTGGAGCCAGCATCGGAGCTATAGCACCAGCAAGAACAGCAACAGAAACGCTACCAGTGCGTGTCTGTTGCATGGTGAGAAGTAACTCTAAATCATAACATAAAGAGCCTCTCCTCTCTCTTACAAGCTCCAGATAAAGGAGCGCGCCGCTCCGGACTCGCGCTCCTGATCTGTAGGAGCCGGAGCCCGAGGAACAGAACGCCGCAGCTGTAAGAGCGTGTCTCGGGGAAGAGCGGCTCCTCCTCCTTCTGACCCGAGCAGAAGAGCGAAGCAGCGGGCGAGCTGCTTTTCTCATGGTCCTAGAGGGAAGACAGACCCAGCCAGAGATGTCTGCCGCCCACCTGTGCCGCGCACATATACCTACGCCCATGGCGAAAGCTTGTGACATGCAGAGGAAAACAGCCACCGTGGTCCGCAGCTAACTAGGCCCTGCGCTAGTTGCTAGCTAATGCTACGGCCTGTGCAGCATTAGCATAACAGCTGTACACAATACAGTCGTCAGCCTGTCTCGGGCTGGAATAGAGGCTTACCGCCAGATCAGAGCGAGGAAGAGGGAAGCAGAGCCAGACTGATCCCGTCCTGCGCTAGTAGCTAGCTAGTTGCTAGCTAATGCTACGGCCTGTGTAGCATTAGCATAGCAGCGATACACGACACCGCCGTCAGCCTGTCTCGGGCTGGAATAGAGGCTTACCGCCAGATCAGAGCGAGGAAGAGGGAAGCAGAGCCAGACTGATCCGTCCTGCGCTAGTAGCTAGCTAGTGCTATGACCGTGTAGCATTAGCATAGCAGCGATACACGACACCGCCGTCAGCCTGTCTCGGGCTGGAATAGAGGCTTACCGCCAGATCAGAGCGAGGAAGAGGGAAGCAGAGCCAAACTGATCCCGTCCTCGATGGATGGAGCCCCCGACTCGCTGCACCAGTGCACACAGCGATACGGCCGGTATGCTGGCACACGGTGTTGGCGCCAAGCAGCAGCCGCGGGAGAAGAGGAACGCCATGTCTTCTTCATAGGGGGACAATCCGGAGGGAAGGAGGCGCTGGAGCCTTGCTCGGCAAGGCTGCAGCACGGACCGGAGGCACGGTCTTCCCCTCGGACATCTCCGGGTCCGGACCGAGATGCTCCGGGGATTCGGGGCTCATGAAGCCACGGCGCCACTCTCGCTTCTCCCTGGGAAGCGAGCAGCAGACGGGGCGGTCTTATCCCTGTGTTGTGCTGCCAACAGAGGCAGAGGGAAACAGACGGTCCTCGGGGAGAAGAGGGTCTCACATCTGCCGTACCCACGGTGCTCGACACCGGAGGGTGACAATCTTCGAGCTGGTGAGTACGGCGAATCCCTAATCTTGATTGTAGAGAGTAAATCTTTCTTAAAGAACATGTTAAGAGATCTTCAAGTGCTGAGTGAAAAGAAGGGCGAGCGATAGTGGACAGGGCCTTATATACGGCCAGTGGGGGAACCACGTCCTCATGATTGGAGCGGTACATTGTTTGATCTTCAGGTGCGAGGCGCTGCCTCGAGTGTTAGCCAATAGCGAAGCCCGTAGAGGGCGTAGCACATACGACATAGAACAAAAGGATATTTATTTGAAATAAGTAGTATAAAGTATATCTTAGTTTAACCTTAAAATAAGAAAAATACACGTGAAATCATGAGAAATACACAACAACTTTGTTTTCTTAAAATAAGGACTAAATTGACTTGTTCTATTGGCAAATCTTTATTTAAGGAAGTCAAAACATACTAAAATCACAATGATCACTATGTCATTTTAGTCGACTTTAAACTTATTGTCATTAGTAAGTCTGCTGTTTTGTCCAGTGCCGTAACACATTTAAAGCAGATTTTAGCATGTTTATTTGGACTGAATATCATAAAAATGTTGTTATTGAGATGCGACAAAAAAGTCTCTAGATATTAATTTCTGTCAATATTGCCCAGCACTACCATCACAGATCCCCACCTGCTTCAAGAAAACCTCGAGATTCCAAGTAAAACATGTTCGTAATGTTCATGTAGCCACTTTCCAGCAGAGAAAATTAGTCATTTAAAGTCTTATACTGTTGAGTTAAAGAGACAGAGCTTATCTGTTCTGCAATTTTGAATAGGAGGTCAAGGACCTGTTTATAGTTGTAAGTTGTTTTTGATACATTTTGTGAACAAAGCAAAATGTAAATTACTGATCTATATCATGTTTTATTGCTAATGATAAAAAATACCAAAATAAATGCACACAATAGGATGTGGAGATCAGTGCAGAAATACTCAAAAGAAGAGTTTAGAGTGGGATTAGAAGAAGCTTTTGGTCTAATGAAAATCTGAGAAGCACCGGCTAATCAAATGATGGACTGAGCAGAACATTTTGTCTCTATGAATGTCTGTGGGTAGCATCACCTACTTGTTTCCATGGAGATCGATAAGTCAGATGTCATAAAATGGGGACTGTTTGCACATACAAAATAATGAGGTTTTGAAATGTAAAAAGCAGGAGTTTTGCCATTCAGAGTCAGAAAATAATCTTGTAACGACTTGTGTCAGTTTTCATAAACTTTGTTAATAAGCTTGGCTCTACACTCTCACTTCCTGTTCAAAAATACAATATAATAATAAATGCCACATTTGGACCCAGCATATTAAAAGCACATTATATGTAAGACTATCAGGATCCTTAATGAAGAAATGTCTTGAATGACAGTTAAAGTAATCATGTGTTGATGTGATTGGATTTTCTCTGCTTCCACATCATGACTTTATTGCATTCTGACACTTTATTACTCTATGCAGCAGGTTTTACTTAATAGCTTGTTACAGCAGAGGAGCTGAATGACAGAGCAACTTATTAAGACTGATCGGAATGCAAAAAAAATAAATAAATAAAATGTTTGGCTATTTACACTGACTAGCAACTCATGACCCACAACTTTTTCCGGGTAATTATTATTGAAATATACAAAATAAGATATACATATTCTAAACAGCATATTAATAGACACAGATCAACTGACTTCCAGTCAATAACTGCAAACGTGTTAATCCCCGCCTCTTCTTAATGATATTTCATCATCACTAGCAGCTGACTTTTGAATACTTATTATACTGGTGTTTTTTTATTATTGAAAAGCATATTGTAACCTTTTAGAAGTCTATATGAGTCACATGAAGTCAGACTTTGTCAAACAATCACAACAAAATACTAATTCTCAAGACAAAGGTTGTGTTCATTTAGCATTACAACATTGCCACCTAAATTCTATAAAGTTGAAATGTTTTTTTCACTAATCCAAATCTCCAGATTGAAAATAGGAAGAGATTAATATCTAGGTTAAAACAACAGAATTTTCTGGATTATAAGTCACACTTTTTTTTCCATCGTCATCATCATTTGGGCAAAATAGGCAACGGATTTAGTGGAAAGAGATGAGTGGAACTTGCTGCAGGTAAGAAATACAGTCGAGTCACGTTGCGATTGTTGAATGTCAAATGGACAACATGTTTATTGCAGATGATTTAGTGATATTATAGGAGCCGATTAATGTAGAGTTGATATGCATTTTGTCGTTTTGCTTCATGCCAGCGGTCCTTGGCCTCCGTGTCATTAAAAAGTAGGAGCAGGATGGAAAAACTGTGTCGAAACATGTAAAATAATTTCTCCAAAAAATGTGAGACTTATACTCAGGTACAGCTGGGCAATATTGTGATAAAAATTGAATCTTGAGCTCATCTCTGTGACAATCTGCTTTTTTTGGTGAAATTGTCATATCGTATACTCCCTTTTCTCTATTTGATGCATCTGTCTGTTCAAATGCATGGACTTTTTTATCCAACCTTATACTGTACACTTAGTCTCAGAGTTGCCAAATCCAAGTCTTTACAGCGACTATGGGCTTCTGTTTTTGAAGTCTCTTTTGGACTGCGCTTTTAGTTTGTTAAAGGAATTAATTTGAGCAATTTTTCAGGTTTGATTTATGAAAATGTATCATTTTATATGATTGAAACATGGATTTTTAGCATGTTTTCATGTCTAAGTCATTATTATTGTAAGAAAAACACCCCTAACACTTATTTTGCAGCAACACACAATGTTCTAATTAGGGCTGGGCCATGAAGCGACAAGATGAAGAGGTCAAATCAAACCGAATCGTCAATTATTTGGTTGTGGGTTTTGAATTTAAAGATTGAAAATTAATCTTTTGTCAGTAAAACTGTAGTTTGGAGAAAAAGTTAAATTTTGAGGCAGTATTGACATACATAATCTAATAAATGGGACGTATTGAAAGTATTTGTTTTGTTTATGTCCATGAATTGTATTTTATTTGTTTTTGAAAAGGTTAAACTAAATTCAATCAAAAATCGAGATTGATCAATGTGAGAAAAAAATTGTGATTATAGTTTTTCCCATATCGCCCAGCACTATACTACTCAGGTGCAACTTATTTTTTTCTTCTAAAATATGCATTTTGGGGCTTCTGGGACGTATACTCCGGAGCGACATGGAAACTATGGTACAAAAAATTAGAATATTCATCCTAAATTAATTAGAGTTTTGCTCAGATTAGAATAAAATTGCTTAAGTTCTGTAGCAGATGTCACTTTTTTCTGACAGGGCATTTTAGTAATTTGTTAGTGATGTGAGTAAAACCACTGAAAATGACCACAATTTAAATCCATATGTCAAGACATTTCATCTTGAAAAAAATGATTTTTGATGATTATTTTGATACAGAAAATCTTCTGTACAGAATGTGGTAAACACTGCTGTCTTTTATTAAAGGAACTATTTTGTAGAATGTAAGAACTGAGTTAAGTTCAACACTGCAAATCTCCTGAGATCTACAGCTCCTTCAACACAGGAGTTTGTAAAATAATGAGTTTTTTTAGTAACCAATTTGAGTAATAAAGAAGGTCTATTGAAGTCCTGATGAGGTTACAGAAGCGCATGATGAAGTTGGTTTTCACAACGCTCAGTAATGGACACCCGCTTTTATTGGGAATATGAGATTCTCCACATGCAAACTTTTTGTGTCCCGACCTCTGCTCCTTTCTCAAACACACCGCCGCGGGATGTGTTTAAGCAGAAAAGATGATGAATACAAGCTCCGCGGGGCTTCAAATGCACAAAAAAGGAAACTTCAAAAAGTACTAAGAGGGGTTGCAGCCACACAATAACTAACTTTGTTTCACTTTTGGAAGAACAAGGCGCTCGTGTTGAAGGTCAGAGATGAGAGAAAGAGAAGTAATTAGTAAGAGGAGCCTCAGTGTGGAGCACGGAGGGATAATGCATTTTATGGGTCTGCATCAAACAGACATTTAACAAAGGCATTTTTTTATTTATTCAATTAACTTTTTATTATAATTAATATTTATACTAATTAAAGAAAATCTGTACATCTAATATCAGGATAATATAACTTTCATTCAAACTGCAAATAATATTCCGGTAATACAACAATTCAATCAAATGCTCTTTTGTAAAGGTCTATCCTGGTTTACTCATATCTATTCCTTATTAATTCCTTATTAATGCTTGATTTTATTGATTCATTGTTTTCTGCTCATCGGTTTACTTGATTAATTTAAGATTTAATGTACATGTCATGACTTTTCCACATGTACCAAAAGTTTGGGGAGCGCACAAAATTTTAATGCCTCTTTGAATTGGCATTCTCACCATCAGTTTATACAATTTAAGTATAGTACGTGGCAAATCTAGACAGTTTTTAACCAACATGTTTTAAAACATGTTTGAAAAATCCTTATCCTTATAAATGTTCTTTAAATATTTAAAGAACATTTGCAAAATTAACTTTTTTTTTTTTTTTTGAGTTTTTAGGTATTGCTGCTGTACTTCTGAGACTCACAAAAACATCACCAGATTTATGCCGACGAACATTCAAAAACCTTTTGTTTATCTCCCAATGAACATTTTCTGTTGCCGGGCAGTGAATAGCAGCAGCAGTTCTTTGAAACAGACTTACGTGTTATATGTACCATCAGTACATCAATGTGGAGCTCAGCTTCAGATTCAAAATTCTCAATAATTTTACTCATACTCCACATACACAAATACTAAGCTCCTTATTTTCAAATGAGATGCGAAATTCTGAGCATAAATAAAATAATCAAAAACAAAAACAAACTAAGCCTTTGTGTTTGTTAAGCATTTTAACCCAAATTACTCTTGGAAGATGCAGCTATAACAAAACTAATATGCATCAGCCTTAGTTTTGAGCTTGCTCTTTTTTTTTTTTTTTTTTTTTTACGCCAGAGCAAATGTTGGATAAAGATTCCTATCAGGTTAAACAGCAGATGACCAATTTTTAGAAACTAATGTGTGTCAAATTTGTCCTCTTTTTTTTTGAGACAATTGATTTGAAAACTTACCCTACCCCTGGAACCAAGCCGTGGATGGTGTTGGGCTCCATCTAATTCAAGGGTCTTTAAAGTTGGTGAAATCTACATTCTAGACTTTCAGTTGTGGAATCGCCGTTGCCTCTCTGCTCAGGTAAACAAAGCTGGCCATATAAGTAACCAGCACAACCAGCCACTAGAGGGCACATGAGAAGTTTAATTTTAGCACACATTATTTCCAATAAGCATTTAGTTTCAGTTTGAATATTTCTCCACACCGGTCTAATAGCATCACATTTAGAGCCGACACCCCGCACTCCTGCTCCTTAGGGCTTTCAGCAGGTGCACTTGGTCATCTCCTCACGCAGCCTCAGTGTCCCTGGTGGAGATTATATTTACTCTGTGCTGCCGTAAGCACCTTCACTGACAGATTATATGAATTAAGGTCTTATTATGGGCGCGGGCCAGGAGCTGCATGTACCAGTGATTTGTAATAAGGGCATTGGCTAGGTGAGTCAGCATTGAGTGGCCTGATTACAACTCGTGGACCTTGTGAGCGATGTGCACATCTTCTGTAAACGGAGACAACCAGGGGCAAGGACACAGACAGGACAACATCAGTGGATCAATTAGTGATCATATCCCATCCAAACATGAAGAAGTGCTGAACAAAGACGCAGGGAGTCTGGTTTGGTTCATAGTACTTAATCAATGTTTTATAGTTTTGTAGCAAAATGTCACACAGAAACATATTTTTTTTTCCTCATTTGTGTTTCTAGAAGTGAGAATCTTTACGTCAAGTCAAGTATACATTTAAAATTTGTATTCTTGGACAGCTTTTTGAAAGAGGCATTTCATGTGACTTCAAAAATGTTACGTACAATGACAACTTCATACATTTTCAGACAATGTGTATACCAAATCCCATAGCAATTGACATAGATTAATCTTTCTAAAAGTGCAGTTATGTTCCTCATTCATTCTGTTTGATTTATTTTATAAACCAGCATGTTTTTGTACGTATATATAGAGATGAAAGTTCAAGTCTGTGTAGTCTGATTCGTCGGACATCAGGTATGATCAGAGCAAACTTGAAATGACATTCACCAATGCAGTGACACTGTCAGTGTGTTTCAGAGTTTTTGACTTGAAACTATCTAACTGGCCTATTGTACTAAAATTGGTGTTTAATGTCATTTTTTGCCTGCAATGCAACTTTATTTTGCCCAGCGCAGGGATGCCGTGACCTGGTTTGCATACGCTTCCCAAATGCTTGAATTTGACCAAATTAAACCTAACCCTAAACTTTTGCTAGCGTAGCTACCAATGCAGAGTGGCAAAACTGGGTTGGGAGGAAAAAAATCAGGCGTGCTATCACCTTATTTCGTTCTGCTATCTGTTTGATATCGCGTCTTTATTATCACCAAAGCAGTTATGCTGCTACCCGGTTAGCACAACTTTCCCAAATCCTTAAACTTTCACAAATTAACTTAACCTAACCCTAATCCTAACTCTAGCTTTACCCAAATCCCCGAAGTAAATATTTTACAATATAAACTTTTGCTAGCATAGCCACCATAGCAAAATGATGGTGCATTGCATAACTGGGTTGAAAAAAATAAAAAAAATATTGCCTCGCAAGACAGGCAAGCTAACTAAAACTAAATAGTAAGTGTGCACCAACAAAAGCGGACTGGGCAACATATTATTAGAATCAGGTGATATTTTAAATCACAATATCGATGATTGAGTTTTTGTAAACCTCATTACTCATAACAAAGTAAGTAGAGATGTGTAAATTGCAAAAGCATCAGAATTGTGAACCAATGTCATTTTGGATGCAGAATGAATCATACTAAATATATCGTTGAGTGGGTAAATGAAACGTGACACGATTCTAACACAGATATATTCAGCAGCTAAGTAAACGCCCACTTACAGACCTCTGTCCATTCATTTTAATGTAAAACAGCAGCTCTATCACCCTCGATTTCCCTAGAGCAAGTATGCACTTCAGGAGTTTATTTGTGCTAAGACCAAAGATGTGGAGGTGGAAAAAAGAGGTCAAGCTATTCAAGAAATATCCATGAATTTACAAATATTTTTTTAACATCTGAACAATTTGTTGACTTGTGTGTTTCTTTTTGATAAATCATGTATACTAAGTAATTTACAATAATTTTAGAACTAGATTAAGGTCATGTTAGAGCATGTTTACGTGAAATTTGAATGTAATAAAGTATGGACCAAATCAGGTTGTAATTGGAAGGCTATGTTTTTGGTGGTGCTTGATGCAAAATGTCTGAGAAATACATAATTGACCAGGAAAAACACAAAAAAGTAGTTTCCTATTGAATTAACAGCTGCTACCACATCAGACCAAGCCCCCTAATATGCCTCGCTATGAATCGTATCTATGGTGACAGGAATGTGTCTTCTTTGTATTGTTGTCCAAGTACATACATCTTGAGTACAGAACATTGCCTATGCCTCTTTAAAAAAGCTGTGAACATTTTTGACCAAGTTGGTACACCACAGGAAAGCACCTTCTCACTGTTTTGTTTCACATGAAAATAAAATAAACTACATCTTTTAATATCCCTCTTTACATTCTCACCAATTATTGTACAAAAATGCCTCTATACATCATGGTACACCCTGCGAAGAAACAACAATTAAAAAAACAAACAAAACAAACAAATAAACATGGTCCCCACCCTTTTTGTATGCAGCAGAAACTTGCAGGAGATGAAGAAGGCATCGATATGTGGCTGAGAAGTGTCGCTTTCATTGAGAGACACAAATAGCACAGCAACTCATTTAAAAGTGTCTTAACTGCAATATACAGCCATGTGTGATAAAATGTACCACATAACAAAGATTAACGCAAACAATGACAACAGTGCCACTGCGTCATCAGATAAGAATTCTGACACATGAAATCTAAAACTTATTTTAGCTTTGTTCATGGCCATAATTGGATTGGCAAATAACTTTAATTTAAGCAACATCTGTTTCAAGGTGCTATACCTGATTTTTGCTTTCTTATGTGTAAACAAGCAGAAATAATTACTTTTAAAATTCTGCATATTTTGTTCTCTTACTTAATGCAATCTAAGCCTCCAAATTGTTTATCATAATGTGTTTTGAGCGTTTTCACAGCGGTTAGGAGCGAGGCATGCTGTTATGCTAACAACTGTTAGCCACAATGCTAACAACACCAACAGTGGCCACAATTACTGGAGATTGGTAAATGAATGGGACAATTTAGACGTAGTCAGGTCTAATTTCTTCCTGGATAGATACATTATCAAGATATCTGTGGGAGGAAATTGATTTTACGTTATTTTATTTGGAAAAAAATAAAAATTGAGTATAGTGCCTTTTAAGCAAAATCTTTTTAACAGCTGAAAAGCCTTTACTTTACAACCCCAACTTTTGTATTTCAAATTATAGTCAAGTGCAACTCTCAAATGTTCTTGCCAGAAAGAGTGACCACGGGTTTAAGTGTTGAATTATTAACCCTTCATGTCCAGCATTTCAATTCTTAGTGGCAGTTTGAATGACCAATTATTCTCCAACACTATGTCCAGGTGCAAAGGTCATTTCCTTTGAATAAGCAGGTTCACAAAACCTGTCTGTGCAAATGTCAAGTTAAGTTTAGTCAAGCGCATATTCTCAATGATTAATAGAAATTTAAATGGGCTAATACAAAATTTAAATCTTCTGATCGGACATTCGTTCGTGAATTTTACCCTAAACCAAAACTCCCCCCTGTGACTTTTGATGGGCAAAAATGTCTCAAACTTGGCCATCAAGCACTTGGGAATGACAAAAAACTAACACTGTGCATAATGGCTGATACTATGTGCTTTAAGCTTGTATTCTATGTCACTTTTCATTATAAATAACCTCATATTTTAAGGAACCTGAGGTAGAAATACAAGCCTGGTTGTTCATTGTTGCCATACCAAATTGTGCTGTCAGTTTCACTCTAAAAACACTGATAAAGTAACAGATGCTGAGAGGTGGGTAGCTGTGTGCCAGTGTGCTGATGAACCCAAAATAATAAATAGTAAAAATGATAGAAAAAACACAGATGAAAATAAAAATTGTTCTAAAATTTCTATTCTCTCTTTATAGGTCCTTCTTTGTCGTTTCTATAGTCCCATGTTGAAACGGAGGTGCGCCACCAGTTCACTTGAGTCTGGGGAAATCCTCTTCATTCAGTTCCTTTGATACAGATGTAGTAAAATCCACTTTAAATTCAACATCTCTTACGGCCTCTTTTCTCTGGAGTGCTCCCATATCCCGGCAATGGATTCAGGATAATTCCACAAGAGCCGTATCAACACAATAAATTCCATGTTATTTTGAAATACGCACATTTATTCTGACTGTTTGTCTGTCTGAATGGTCAGATAGAGATCGTAGCCAAGAACCTTTAAGTATTGTCTCACACACAGTACTCCAATGGCTAGAGTCATGCAATCCCCCAGGCAAATCCCCAGGCAGGATATCCCATTCTTTGTGTTCTGCTTTCCCTTAGGTTCTGGTGAGATTTACAGGACAGTAGTTATCCTCAAACTGTGCTTTCCATCACCCACTCCGAGCTCTCAAAGCAGGCTTTTCATCCTCACTACTGTCATACTGCAGCAGCATGCCATTCACAGACAGGCTGCGTTTAGTCCAGATATTACTGATCCTACGTGGATGGTTGCTGCGGGACTGTGCACCGCCGACGTGCCCCATGTCAAACGAGTGGCTTCGTTTGGGCTTACCCTCCTGGGGTAACCCTAAAAGGCGACCCAGCATGGTAGTGGACTCAGCTCTTCCCAGTAAAGGCTCTTTATCGGATGGAGCTTTAGCCACCGTCATAGTTGTTGAAGCTGTAGAAGGGCCTGATGTAGACTGGATATCCCTTGGTACACCTCTCAACTCCAGAGAAGTAAAAGCCCCTAAAAGATGGTCCAAATTAGGCCGTGCTTTAGCCCCATGCCTCCGGAACTTGCTACTTGGCAAGGTGCTGCACTCACTCCCATGCACGCTGTAGTGGTCAGCCGGGCCTCGTGCACCATGACTGTCTAAAGAGTTTGATGAAGAAGAGGATGAGGATAAGCTACTTTGAAGAGATCCACATTTGAACTCCACCATCTCCTCTCTCATTACCACCACTGTAGACTTCACCTGCGGCGGAGCACCGTTAAACCGGTTTAAGCCTCCGTTGGTTTGCGAATACGTGTTGCTCATGACAGGAAGTTTGTTGGTTTGGATGCCACTGGTCACTTTGTAGCGCACCATGAGAATAATGATGAAAACGAGAAGAGTTGCGACAATAATTCCTCCGATGACAAGAATCATAGTGCCGCCCATGAAGCCGCTGTGCAGAGACTGGCACTGAGGGTAGTCATCTCGAGTGATAAACTGGACGCAGCCCACGATGTTGGTGGCGGTGAGGGTGGTGGCGGTGTCCTCCCAGATGGCCAGGACACATAGGTCATACTGCATCCCCGGGACAAGGTTAGTAACGGAGAAGGCCCGGATACTCATGGGAATCATCCTGAAAGAGAAATGTAAAAAACTTTATTGAACATAGAGATTTAGACAAGAAAGAGAGCAAAGTTACAGTATATGTAGGTTTTGTGAGATGTACATATGAGCTGACATACAGAACTGGAATTTCTTTGTTGATCTTTTTAGCTGAGCGATTTAGGCACACGATTAACACGGACTGTCTTGTGATCATCTCATATTTATGAAGGCCTTATTGTCATTTATCCTAGCACACTATACAGAGACAATGAAAAGTATTTCTTTATAAAATCAGAATGGAGAAATCAACAATAAAACATTTTGTGCAAGTTATTGTGCAAGACTATTGTGCTTGCTTTGTTTTAGGAACCATTTATTTATTTATTTTTTAACATAGTACCAGTTTGCCCCAAGACATATTGTCAACTTATCTACTAGGGATGGAAAATCGATAGAAAACATCGAAAATCGATCGAAGTTCGCAGCAATCGAATCGTAAGGCCAGAATCGATCAGTTTTTTCATGCAGCCACTGACTTACACACACACTCTGTACTTGTATAATACACACAATAATACAAAAATAGTCACAATGTTTGAAGAAACAAAGCCTGAACTTGTGCAAGATCTGACAGAATGTGAATTATTATGTTGAGTTAACAACTGATGGTTTAACAACAAAAACACTAGTTCTAAGCTCTAACAACAGTTTAAAACAACATACATTTAAAACAAAGCCTTGTTTTAAATGTCATGTATTATGGTTTATTTTGTGTCTTAAGAAAAAAAAAAAGTTAATATAGATAAACTAACAAAATCGAACAAATTGAAATCGTGGCTACAAAATCAAAAACTGAATCGAATCGTGACTTTAGTGAATGGTCTCATCCCTACTATCTACTGAAAATGTGTTTGCCGTAGGCCTCTCACAGTAGACCTATTGTTCCATAAAATCCACTAAGTTAGCTTATGTTGTTGGCATGTAGTTAACAGTCGTTAACAGTCGCTAAAAGTTTTGAAATATGCTTCAAAGCACGTTATGGTAAATATAATTTTAGTTTCAGAATATATTACATTTGTCTGAAAAACAGGCAATATTTTCTTTTTTTCACCCCTTTTTTCATAGGCACAGAAGACTGAAACAATGCTTGTGATTGAAAACTTCATATTTCAGTGGAATAATCACAAATCCGTTGGTCATTGTGTACGGAGGGCAGGATTTAGTTAGCCATATTGCAATAGGCAATCTATAAATAGATCATCCATCTTTTGGCGGCTAGCTTTTCTTCTTCTCAGCAGAAGCATCTATAGCTTTGATCCCACAGAAGCATCTCCATGCTGAGCCCAGACACCATTGGGGCTGCGGTTCATTATTCATCCTTAATTGCCTTTTTCCATAAGCAGCGAGAAGCCACTCTGCATCACACGTTTGGGCCACTCAACCATCTCTGCCCTCCCACCACATGACTTGATTGATTTTTAATTATGCCACTGCCTGTGTATGGACAGAACCAGGGGAATCTATGTAGGCCAACAAAAGGCGTGTAATAAGTGCACATGTGTGAGCACCAAAGTTCTATCAATATTCATTTTAGAAAGGCACCTGGTGTCCCTGTGCATATAACCCACTGTTCCTGTCTCTCACATACTAGGAAGAACAGAGGATTCAGGAACTCACCAAATCCAAAAAGCCAATAAAATGTAACCTAGTGTGAAATTTGAAACTCATTGTTGATACAGGAAAATAATTGAAACCACTGAGCAAATTCAAAAACTCCAAACTTCAATTTTGCCTCATTTGTGTAACGTTTTGTGTCTATTTTCAAAGCTTTTTAGTATTTGTGTGAAAAAGCCCTGACTTATTTGGATGAGAAAAATGCAGTCCTAAAGATTTGGTATACATATTCAAATTATTTCTTTAGCTTATATTCTAGGACAGAAAGAGAGCCAGAAATAGTTGTGCATAATTCTGACAACCTTTAGGTTTTGCCAGACATTCACAACATTGCTGGATGGATTGTTCATCCTTGGAGGAAATAACATGTTGATATTTTACTTTAAAAGAAAGCTTGCCCAAAGACGGCAAACAAAAGAATCTCATATACAGTACGTTGTTATTATTAAATTGGCAGTGACTGATATCATGCTGCAGTCACTAAATCCAACTAACACTTAATCACAGTGTACAGTACTAATCTGATTTATGCAGATAACACACAGCACATTGCCTTTCCTTACGACAATTTTATTTAATTAAAATGCGTTAATTAAATATAAATTGCTGTGGGGAAATTGTGGTAACTTTTAATTTGTTTTTATCTGCGGCTACTGTCTTTTCAATATGCTCAATTTTTACATTCTTGAAGTCTAAGAAAATACGTTTTAATTTAATTGAAAGTGAGTTACTTTGCATTCACCATATAAAATGCAATGCTTAAACAGAGCATAGTTTTGTAATGGGAAACAAAACATTCTATTTGGTCTGTATCAAAGCTCTTCAAAGTTGTTAGCTTACATTGGCGTTCCTTTTAATTTGATAGAGTTAAGAAAAGTTATTCTTTTTAACATCTCTAATTGCACTTCAAGCATTATAAATTACAGGTTTCAATGGATTCTCAGTTTATCTTACTTGGAGTGAAAAATAACACCTTCAGACAGTAGTTTCAAAGCAAATAAATCAATAAGTCCATACATGTACAAACGAAAATAATAGAATAACAGACAGACATTTTAAGCGAGACAAAATGATCAGATTCCTACACTAATGCCTGTACCAAAAGACGTACCTGTAAATGAGAACTTCATCTTCCGAACAGTTGTACTGAAGCTGATACATTTTCACCTTTGGTGTAGTTTTAGTAACAGTCCATCGGATCAAAGCAGATACTGCAGTCACATCAGCCACAGTAACTGCCTTCTCTGGCAACGGTTTGGGCTCGCCTTTGCTGACCTTGGTAGAGCTTGTTATATCGGAGAGCCCGGATTTGGCCTGCGTTGTGCGATTGGTTCCATTACTCCGATGGGGGATCTGAATGATTGACAGCTCGATGGAGGCTGTAGATTCCCCAGCAGCATTGGCAGCTATGCATGTAAAAGTCCCATAATCCTTTGCGGTAGTGATTGTAATGTCCAGCGTTCCATTTTCGTAGACTGTTGCTCTGGAGGAGTTGCTTATCAAACGGTCATCAGGGGCAACCCAGTGCACAGTCGGCATTGGGTCGCCAACAGCTTTACATCGAAGGCTCGCTGTCTGACCTTCAAGAACAAGCAAGCGATGAGTGTGTTGAGTAATGAGAGGAGCTTCACAAACAAACTCCTCCTCACGAACCGACCAAAAGTACCGTCCTTTGAGACTGGCAGGAGAAGCACAGGTCTCCATATCATCCTCTCGATCCAGTCTTCGAAGCCAAAGCACCTCACAGTTACAATGCAAAGGATTCCCTCCAAAGCTTAGGGAAAGTGGAGGTGCATAAGGAGTACTCAAAACGATGCCACTTTGAGATCTGCCAAATATGGGTCAGGTGGGAGTTTTTGAAGCCGGTTAGAGGTGAGATCCAATCGAGCAAGTTTTTCTAAATCTGTAAACGTCCCTTCGGCAATAAAGGAAATTAGGTTATGATCCAAACTCATCTGATGAAGGTTGACCATCTGGCGAATGGCATCCCAAGGCACACTGCGCAAATTATTGTACGACAAGTCCAAATCTTCTAGAGTTAGTAACAGATCGTCAAAGGCTGCTTTGTTGATCCGGTTTAGCTGATTATTGTTAAGGATGAGGTGCTGAAGGTTTATGAGGCCTCTGAGATCATCTGGACCCAATTCGGTCAGCCGATTACTGTCTAGATGTAGTGACCTCAAAGTCTCCAGGTCGATGAATGAGAAAGGCTGGATGGCGCTGATTGTGTTGCGAGACAGGGTCAGATCCACCAGACCCGACATGTTGGCAAAGTCCTGAGTGGTGATTTTGAGAATGAAGTTCCCGCCTAATCGGAGCTCCACAGTGTGCCTGTCGATGTCCGGTGGAACGAAGAGCAGGCCTTTGGACGGGCACAGCGTCCCTAGAGACTCCGACAGGTTCTGGCAGACGCAGTATTTGGGACATGCATGGACCATGGTGAGAGCGGTTCCCAGGAGCAGGAGACTGAAGACCACTTTGTCCATGTTAGATCACAGAATGGGGACCTGCAAAGACAAACAAAAAAGAACATTTTGTATGTTAGTTTGAGGCCACACATGAATTTGCATGAGTAAAGGGTTAAAATTATTATAACACCTCTCAAATAGGGAAGGGGAAGAGGAATCTGTTGTCACACTGAAGCGATTCATTTTTCTTTCATAAAATCTACAACTACATGACTATGCAAATAAATAATACAAATCTCAAAAAAGATTTACTTCTGAAAATGTTATTCAAAAGCTTGTAACTGTTATGCTACATTGCTGTCTACTGGAACAGTTTTTGTGTTCGTTTTGAAGTAGTTGTCAATTTAAATCCTCAATGTCAGTTTCAATGCACTGATGATGCACATTAACATTCTCTATTTAAGCACTGATTTGCATAGATTTGCAATGATAAGAAGGTGTGAGAAATCACTTGAGCCTTGTTTGAAGGCCAGGATTAAACAGCTCTAAGGAGCTATTTTTTGATGACACACATACTTGTAAGGTGTCATCGCAAAAAAATCTTGCAAAGCAGGCCATGCATACTATTTGTATTGTAGGACATGAAGAGACAGCGAGAGAAAGTGTGAAAGAGAAACAGAGAGAGCACCAGAGACCCAGTGCAAAGTAGTTAATCAGTATGCCGGACCACCTTTCCATTTGGATGTAAACAAGCAGAGCATCAAAGAACGCTGTTTCTGTTGACTCTCCAGCACAGCCCTTCCTTTTCATAACATTGTTTACGTCTCCACTTTTTCTGCAATTTACTTCCCTCAGTGTGTCACAAGTATTTGGGCAGCAGATTATATGGGAGGAAATATATTGGCTATGCGGCAGGTGCTGTTGGCCTTGGCAAATGCACTGAAAGCAGCATGGCCCTTGTTCTTACACCAATCCAGTCCGGGAACAAATTTGGAGAGCTGTAGTTTTGGAGGTGAGCTGACCCGAGTGCAGTTGAGCTAGAATTTTGCTTCCTCATTTCCCCCCTGTCAAGACGGACATTTTGAACGGCATTTTAGCGTTTTTGAAGAGAAATCTGTTTACAGAATTTGAGTGATTAGCTATTATCATGGAGATGGGTCTCTGCTCTTTATGGTTTGTCTCAATGGCATTAATGGGTCATTAGTGACAAATAGTGTTCCTTAGCCCTACATATTTTAATTACAGATATAAATTTACTGCACATTGCTTGAATCTGAGAAAAAAAAAATAATTATAAGTTCCTTGATGTGCTATTTTGGTTAACTTGTTACATGGCAATTCACTTTTTTCTATAAAAAAAGCCAGTACTTAAGCTCAATTTTTCAGAAAAAGCAATTTTTAAACACATTTAAAAAAATACAAATTTTATTTGAATCATGATCAAATCGAAATTGTGATGTCGTTCCCAAGACATTGTGATGTGCAATTTGCTGGGTTTTTTTCTGATCATAATTTGTCTGCTTATGTGTCTGTGCTCATTTGACTGTTGATCATGCAGCAAGTGTTTGTCTTAGGATGTTCAAGGGAAGCTGTTCCCTTGTGAACATCGTAAAGGTCTGCACACATGGCCATGTTCTCAACCAACAAGCTTTTAATTCCCCCAGACATTTGTATTAATTCCTAATAGGCTGCAAAGCTAAAAATCAATTTTAATCTTTTTGTTGTTGTTACAGAGGTGTTACTTATTAAAAAGTCCAGCATCCTTATAAAAGGTATTCATCAGAGGCTTAATGAGAACGTTAACCACACTATTGACGTGCGATTCTTTGTTTATGTAATGATTGCTAATAACGCTCTGAACAGAAGAAGACTGTTTGTATAGTTATGTGCAAACATGAAAAAATAAATATCCTTTATTTGCACGTGTTGCTTTTCCTTAGACAAAGCAGGCTCAAAGAAAATTAATGCATATCACATATGAGAGGACAAAAAACAGAGGGGTTTGTTTGTTTTTCACACAGAGAAGCTATTGCTTTACGTTAAATGCTCCGTTTTGCTTCATAAATAAGTCCCTTTAAACAAGTGACACAGCCAGGTCTGTGGACAACCATGTTTTCAAGATACAATGGTTTACAAATGTCATCACACAGCATAGACAGGTGAACTGCATACTATTGAACATTTCAGACAATGACATTTCAGACAATGCAAAGTCTCCATAGAAACAAATAGGTGTACAATCCATCATAATGTTATTTGTGCATTTTAAGAAATCTAATTTAATCAAATGTGCATCATTTCTATCCCTGTAAAGTGATAGCAAAAAAGACACATTTAAAAGAGAAAGCATACAGTATATATTTGAGCAATCGAAACAGATTATTTTCATGTTCTATAATGGGATGATGACATAAGGTCAGATGAACGGCAATAGGTTCATTTTAAATAGCTAATCTTTAGGGTTAGAAAGCTGACAGGTTAACTTTTAAAAACACGTTTGTCCTTTGGTGAAGTATTCTCTTGATTAGTAAAGTTTTTTGTGTTTTCCAGGCAACTGAGAACTGGACATTTTTCATCCTCCCACTTGTAAAAATGCGTTGGAACGCTACATAAACTGGTAAATACTACTTGTGAACGGGAGCTGCTCAAGAAACTGCCACTTCACATACAAGATCAACAACTACCACAAAACGTGAATTTGAAGGACTAACTGTGACACAATCTGCATAGACATTAAACAGGTCACTTAACGTTAATTTTGTTTAGCTTACAGGTTAGCAGTAGCCATAATGTTTAAATACGAGTTGATTCAGTTGGAATGCTTTGAACTGGAAACTATCTGACTTTCCACTTGTCTAGAAATGCAGTATTTAACATATCAGAGAAAACCATCCACAAACTGACTGATTTTAAAAATTGCATTAGACAACATTCATTTTTAGCTACCCTACTACTTTGAAATATTATATTTTATTATTGTGTTTTTTGTGATTTCAGGAAAACAAAACCTATATACAGCAATAAAATAAAATAAAACATCGAGTCATTGTGTGATGTGCTTCAAACTATCAGACACTCACAGTGTTTCCATCACCATAATTTACACCCTGCTGTTGAAAAAACTCCCAGGCCACCAGTCAATTCTCATCTCTTTACAACACAATTTGACAGCTTCTGCCCAACACCAAGAGGCTCGTCACCACCGAACATCTTTGGATGCTAAATTTAATGGCAAGCATATGCCACATAATGTTGTCATGTAAATCTTAATGGAAGAATGCATAGTTTTACATCTGAACATTTGCCCCGTTACAGTTTGTTCCTGTGTAGATAAATTTAATCGATGCATATAGGGAAGAAGGTGTGCTCTAGTGAAACAAATAATTGCCGAGTTGATGCATACGGTGATGACCCTGTCAGCACAGTGGAGCTAATCCCTTCTCTGCAGCATGGTGAGAGCTGTCAACGCTGACATACTCTCTCCCATGGATTCATTAACTGAAGCCTGCGAAAAGCATGCAGCATGCAACCTATGCCACGAAAGCCAAAAAACGCTGGCTTTTCTTTTCTTATTTGCTTTTGATCTTTTACTCCAAAGCAAGACAGCAAACGTGATGGACACATGTCATACGAAAGTTCATGTTGGAATTTTAAGCCCATTTATTGTAAAAAGAATATTGTAAAACTACTAGCCCTGTAGGGAAAGTTGTATTAGACACAAATTCATGTCAGCAGGACACAATTATACATACTGTATACAGACTTGTTTCCATAGTATTATATAAACTCCATATACAAAAAAGTAAAACAAATAATAATTTATTTGTCCCACAATTATACAATCGAAACATGCACTAAAAAGCAAAATAAATAACTTTCGATTATGGACTACCAAAAAACAGACTTGACCAACACAATTAAAGCAAACACACAAGACTGCATGTCTAACTACACTGCAGCATAGACAGAATAAATAATAATAGTAATAATAATATATAGTAATTCATCTTTGGTTTGTGATTTTGTTGTAATCAATGATCTTGCGAACAGTTATCACAGCAGCGTCCCTGTTTGAAGCATTTACTTCTGCATTTCTCACTGTAGTAAAAAAACTATATAGATCAATATGTCAGTGTCCCTTTCCTGACAATCATCTATTTATGGAAGTGATTTCCTGTCAGGCCAGTGAGAGGAGACGTCTGATTGGCTGGTGATGCTCATTGATTTATTGGCTTTTGAATGTCCTTTATACACCTTTGCTTATTAAGGCAAGACTGCCAGAGTTCACCAACCAGTTCTGCTGTCATCACATCTTATTCAAGTCAGAGTGAGCAGTTTGAATGACCTGACATCGATGTTAGTAAAGATGGTTTAAGATATCAATTAACAAAGCTGCTGAAGCAAGCTTAACATGTTTATAATTTACATTTTTATATAGGTTCTTGTCACTTCTTCTTGCTTGAGAGCATGCTACTCTCAATCAATGTGGCAACCCTTTTTTCTAGGATTAAAGAATAAATAAATAATAAATAAAAAACAGAACTATGATTAATATTTACTACATTTTTTGTTCACCAAATACAACCAGAACTATAAATAAATACATACATATGTGAATACATAAATATTAAAACTGTGGTTTTAGATTTAAATTAACTGTTAATGAAACTGACGTTTTCCAAAAATACCTGAGGCAATAAATGAGAGGTTCATGGTCAACACAGCACAAATCAGCTAAATTAGCTGCTGTTTTACACAGAAAAAGTATCCTTCATGTGGACCTGTACCCACACATACACTAGTTTGTTTGTTGTAGAGTTAACCTTCAGACGAACATGACTGCACAGCTGTTGGAGCATCTGTTTTAAATGTACCCACCGTGTTGTTAGTCCTTTGGGACAATTGGATGGTGTTCAATATTTCAGGCTGCCAATTTTACTGTATTTTAATAAAGGTGAAAGTACTTAAAGTGCATATGTCAGGTGCTTGGTGAAGTTTATTGTTGGACTCTTTGACTGAGCATAATCCCATAGTCTGTTACTTGTAGCTACAGTAATCACACACTCGATATGACAGATTGTTCACAAAAAACAAATATAATTTATAATTTCCATTTATATAGTTCACAAACAAAAATGACAAACTGTGAGATAGACTCTGGGCTCAACTCTGCTCTTCTTTCTCATGTGTTAACTTCTAACTTTACGATAATTAATCAGTTAACCGATTATGTTAACGTGGTATTTTTAATTGTTGTTATTTTCTCTGAATGTGTTATATTTGGGCACAGCGCTACAAGAGTGAGACAGTGACAGGCCTTTGAACTGGACGCAACACGACTGAATAAAAGTCTCTTTACACACTGCTTTTATGCTCTGTTCTAGTGCGTATTCAATACTCATAAATAAGGAGTCACGCTTTAAAGTTGCTTCTAATGTTAGCTGCTTACCCTGTACAAGTAAAACATTGATAGTGTCCGAGGCAAAAGCTGAATAATCCAGTGTGTTTTCTCCTCCAACATAAAAGCCAAGTGAATAAAACCTTGCATTATTGATATTAGTCCATAAACATTGCAGTGTTGCAGATTTGCACAATCCTATGAGATGAACATTGTTTTTATAGTTTTAGCGCCTTTTCCCGCCCTCTGACAGACACCAGAGCTGTTCTGGGGCAGTTAGCTCCATCTACTGGAGCAATTGCATAGTTGTGTCAGTTACCTGGTCAAAGTTGAGTTGCCTGAATATTTTGGAATAATGAAAAGAAAGAAAATAATATGTTCTTGGAGACAGCCGGTCACTGACCTCACAGCAGAAAGGTTACACATATTTAATTATGAGTCATAGATGAACTAGGATAAAATAAAGAAAATCTCAGTCTAAATGTAATTATAGCATAACACCAAGAGAAAACAAAAGCTGCAGTTTCCCATTACAATTTGGCCTTTACCTAGCTTGTGCCAATTCACACAAATCCGAATGCTATGCATGACTCACATATTTAGTCTGTATTAGCCTTAAGTTGATAGCTTTTGAAGGTTAGATTTTTTTATTTTTTTTTTAATAAAACTGTTGATCCAATTATTTGAAGGACAAATAACAAAAGCAGGAGAGAGGCGGCTTGTGAAATGAAAGGCGTGTGCCGTGTGAACAACCCGACATTTTTCTGGATGATACCCAAACTTAATCTTTGTGTTCAATCAAATATTACTCCCACACACACTGCAGCAAACAGCCTGTGTCAGCCGGATAAGGGCAGGCTGTGAATGGGCTTACTGCTCTAGAACAGTGGAAGCATTATACTTCCCAACAGATGTAGCTCTGTTACTGATATGCATCTAGTGAGATAACAGAGTGATGCATGTTGGATTTTGTAGTCTGCTACACATTGAAATTATGGATTTTACAGAATTTCAAAACGTCAAAACATTTCAAAAGTATGTCTATTCTCAATGCTAGCTTCAGTGCTCAACATAAATAACTCTATAGTATCTACTATCTTACTATGTGGGTATTCAAAGTGAGAAAGAATGCAACTCTCACAGATCAATTTAAGCTATGTCAGGTGCCAAATTGCCTAAAAGCATTTTATCTGCACAAAGACAGTCTTTTATTACAGTTAGCTTGTCATAAAAAAAATGATCAGAAAATTAACACATTGACACAGATTTTTCACTTAGCAATTATCTGCAATGAATCTGTCCTGGGCTATTGAAAAGATACAAAAAACAACAACAAAAAACTAAAGCTTATCTTAAATATTAGATTTCTCTTGCTGTAATCTGCAAAAGACATGTTTATCGTGCATTGTAAAACCATTATCATAAGATCTGTGTAGTCCCAGCAGATGAATCTATAAAGAGGGGAAACTTATTGTTATAACTTTAGCTAAAACAGTTAATTACTCAAAAATGGACTCAACCTCACTGCCAGAAGCCTCTCAGATAATAAATTGATCCACAAATAAGTTGTGAACTGACTGAGTGCATAATGATGTAATTACCTGCTCTTTTCACATTTTTATTATTCCCCCTAACCCCATCTGGAGTGGGTTCCAGTTTTTAATTTTAAAAATCTGGTCACTCAGCAGTGCCACGTGCACTTTCAATGAGACGGCTATTAATCTCTACAAACATTCGAGGAGGGGACAGAATCCGAAAACTTTACCAACGTGAAACCTACTGGATTGATGTGCTGCACGCCACACAATTCCCGGGTTTGAATGAAGAACTGGACTTCTCGGTTCCTCTAAAAAAACTCTCTAAAAAAAAAAAAAAAAACTCTTTGAATTTGTCTCTCAGCCTTCCTACAAAAACAAAAATGATCTCGACTGATATATTGACATGAGCAAACAATTTTATCACATTCTAATGTCATGGGCTTATTAAAACAGAACAAAAAGTGCAATGACCCTTAAGCCTCATCAAAATACAGTATTACTGTTGTACCTTCTGCTGGTCTCTATGGTCTTTTCGACATGAGTTTGGATTGTCTGGTCTTATCTATGATTCAAGCAACATTTGCTACAGTTTGTTGTTTTGTACATGGGTAAAATCTAGATTATTCTTTTAATCTTCTATGTATAAGTGTAATGTTTGTATGATAAATGACTGATGAAGTTCGCGTGTCATGTGACTGCAGCACATGACCGCTGTGCCTATTTAAACACCTGTGTGACTTCTTTGTGTTGCCTTGTTTGCCCTGACGAAGACCTGTAAGGGGTCGAAACGCGTCGGTATGTCCCTGTCTTATTAAAGGATTTTTATACTTTTGTACATCAGAGTGCCTCGGTTTTCCTCCTCTTGCTTATCAGCTTTTTTTCCATGGATCCTTGATGAGCACCTGATTTTACTATCATTGGACCCCGTTAGCACTCACTCACTTCCTGGTTGCTCATTCACAAGCTTGGAATTTGCTTTTTTGTGAGTTGCTCCGTCTACTTCACCGCAGACGTTGTGGGCCATTTTTCGAAGATGTCTCAGACACCTTTACACACCTTTTGCTTTACCAATGAGCAAGGTAACAAAATAATACTTAAAGACTCACTATTTACTAAGGACACGCAATCAGCGGCAACTAATGACTTTTCACATAATGATCTTAAGAAGCTACTTGAAAAGATAAGCGTCTGGAACTACACGCCATTACACTATCAGATTACTGGCGACAAGAAATGATACCAAGGGCCTCCGAATGCATAAATTCCCATCTTTTGGCAAAGACAACATCGATTTTAGAAATAAATGGGAGGCTATCTTGAATAAATGTTCCATGGATCTCATGCTTTTGTTGATTGAAGAAGCTAAACGCAACGAACGGAAATACAAAATCAGCTGGCGGAAGTTAAGCAAGTTGTTTTTAGCAACTTAGCTCAAGACGAAATCGAGTCACTCGAGATGAAACTCCGCGACAATATCAATGAACTTTCACAAAATTTGACCCGGACGAAACTATATAAATTTAAAAGAGACCAGCATGATACGAAGAGGGAACGGTATATACATGGCAAAAACGCACACCTCGGCGTACCCGTTCCATCTCATTCAACTTACCCAGCAGTGCCACCACCAGCGAGGACGATGAAGTCTCCTCGCAAGGCCGAGCTCCTTTTTTAGGGATCAGACGAGACCCCACCAACGTACAAGCCGTAAGACGAGGAGGGGTCGTCCGAGGAAAAAGGGACACAGATTACCAGCTCCGGCCGAGATCTTTACGCCGGACACAGAAAAGAACGTAATCAACATATCTAATACGCCCCTGCCGCCGGACTGTGTCAAGCTATTGGAAAAAGGTTTGTCCTTTGCCCCCACGCACCACACCAACTTATTCCAAACCAAAATTGACCTGTATCGTTTTTACAGAAATCTTCATCTTAAAGCCTGGTATCGTATGCAACCTTCAGCGGGAACTTCCGTGTCTTCCACTCAAAGTGCACAGGTACCATACTCTCCTTTTAAACCCAAATCAAAGTTCTTTCCTACAAACAACAATGCTTGTTTGAATGCATTTATCAAAAAAGTGAACTTTGATGTAGAAAAACTTTTCCATACCCACAGAAACATGCACTCAAATCTGACCCCTGGAGAAAGAGATGCGATAAAGTGGCTGAGGAGCAACGAGGAAATTATCATCAGGCAAGCTGATAAAGGAGGTGCGACTGTTATTTGGGGTAAGGAGCAATACATAAATGAAGCCTTAAGGCAATTAAATGACACACAATATTACACACGTCTTTCCTCAAACCCATCTGTACAGATGAGGCAGGACCTTAAAGACATTTTAGATCTGGCGTTGGAGAGTGGTTGGATTAATCTAAATGAGTACAATTTTTTATTCCCTGCTAACACTAAAATGGCTACTTTCTACTTATTGCCCAAAATTCACAAAAACCTACATGAGCCCCCTGGAAGACCGATCATTAATGGAATTGATACTTTGACTGAACCTGCATCAAAATTCATAGACTTTTTTATAAAGCCCATCACTTGCTCTCTAGAGTCTTATCTACAGGACACATCACATGTACTTCAAAAACTTAAGGATATTTGTTATGATCCCCATGCTTGTTTGTGACAATGGACGTAGAGTCACTGTACACGAATATTGAACACAGTGAAGGACTTCTGGCATTAGCACATTACCTACAAAAACGAACAAATCCTAACAGTCCTCCTACTGAATTTATTGTCAATCTTACACGCTGGACATTAAACAATAATGTTTTTTTGTTCCAGGACTGTTTTTATAGACAAAAGAAAGGTACCGCGATGGGCGCAGCATACGCCCCGAACTATGCGGGTCTCTACCTTGGCCTATGGGAACAAAGGTACATCTTGGACCCCTCTAACCCCTTTAAACCACTTATTCGTCTTTACGGAAGATATATCGATGATTTATTTTTTATTTTTTCAGGTTCTGAACACCAGCTCAAAGAATTTCATCATTTGTTGAACTCAACCAATCCAAACATCAAATTGAGTCTAGACTACAGTGCCAAATCGATAAACTTTTTAGACCTTACAATCTCTGTTGATCCCTCTGGCACATTGCACACCTCCATCTACAGAAAAGAAACTGACAGAAATACTATCCTCAGGGCGGATAGCTTTCATCCTCCAGGACTCATCTCCAATATTCCACAAGGGCAGTTCCAGAGACTTAGGCGAATTTGTGATTGTGAAATGATTTTGAATTACAAGCCAATGTTATGTATCAAAGGTTTGAAAAACGTGGTTACAACCAGAAAACCCTGAATCAAGCTTTATCCAAGACCAAGTCTGTTGAAAGGTCAAACCTGTTTAAAAAGAAATCACGTAATAAATCTACCAACAGGATTTTCTGCTCCTTACAATACAGTAATAACATAACAAGGATACAACGCATTGTCAAGCGTAACTGGGACATCCTGCGGAGTGATGCCTCTCTTGCTCCCATTTTTGCAGAGCCTCCTTTGTTTGCCACTAGGAGAGCCCCCACTCTTAAGGACAAACTTGTAAAAAACTACCTGCCCTCTCAAAAACCTATCTTTCAGTTCCCAAAACCAGTGGGCACTTTTCAGTGTGGCGCGTGCAACTATTGTAGCCACATAAACAAGACCACAGTGTTCAGAGATTCCAGAGGAATGAAAACTTTTCACTGTGTTGACTTTGCCAACTGCAATACTACCCATGTCATATATCGTCTTGACTGCTCCTGCGACTGCTTTTATATCGGTCTCACCAAACGCAGATTAAGAGACAGATTTGCTGAGCATAAATACGCAATCAAAACAAGGAATGAAGTTTACCCAATCGCTAAACACTTTATGCTCTCCACACAATGCAAAGTTAGTCAGCTAAAAGTGATGGTGCTGGAAGTAATCTCTACAAACATTCGAGGAGGGGACAGAATCCGAAAACTTTACCAACGTGAAACCTACTGGATTGATGTGCTGCACGCCACACAATTCCCGGGTTTGAATGAAGAACTGGACTTCTCGGTCTTCCTCTAAAAAAACTCTCTAAAAAAAAAAAAAAAAAAAAAAAAAAAAAACTCTTTGAATTTGTCTCTCAGCCTTCCTACAAAAACAAAAATGATCTCGACTGATATATTGACATGAGCAAACAATTTTATCACATTCTAATGTTCATGGGCTTATTTAAAACAGAACAAAAAGTGCAATGACCCTTAAGCCTCATCAAAATACAGTATTACTGTTGTACCTTCTGCTGGTCTCTATGGTCTTTTCGACATGAGTTTTGGATTGTCTGGTCTTATCTATGAATTCAAGCAACATTTGCTACAGTTTGTTGTTTTGTACATGGGTAAAATCTAGATTATTCTTTTAATCTTCTATGTATAAGTGTAATGTTTGTATTGATAAATGACTGATGAAGTTCGCGTGTCATGTGACTGCAGCACATGACCGCTGTGCCTATTTAAACACCTGTGTGACTTCTTTGTGTTGCCTTGTTTGCCCTGACGAAGACCTGTAAGGGGTCGAAACGCGTCGGTATGTCCCTGTCTTATTAAAGGATTTTTATACTTTTGTACATCAGAGTGCCTCGGTTTTCCTCCTCTTGCTTACGAGACGGCTATTATGTTGGGAATGAGTAGCTTGATTATAGTTGGAATGCTGGTGCGTTGGAAGGCACTGTGTAAGCTACTTTCACAACAGAAAAACAGTTGCTGAAAGAAAGCTCAATACTTTGTGAAGGGGAAAAAAAACTCCACTGCAAGCCAGTAACAAACTTATCTTCAAATTAGTTTTCTTTAGAATCGATGTACTTTCAAAAGTGAAAAGTTTAAAAACCACTGAGTTAGAGCTTGCTTTAACAGTTTGAAGGTAAACCAGCTTTGGCACGTTCATTCATATCAATCTGCCCTCACAATTGTTGACTATACACTACAATTTTGTAATCACGCTACAATTAGTGCTTTGTTGAGTGCTTCTTCAGATGTTTTCATTCACCAGACAAGTTAGCTGCTACGCCAACAGAGAGTGGCAATGGGAAAGGTCAAATGCATTAAGGCCCGCTGAGCATCTCCATTCTCTTCTACCTAAAGCTAATTACATGCATCCCTCCACAGTCTGCGCACACTGATTAATCGCGTCGTCCTTTTCACAACACTATCTGTGCCATTTGATGTGAGTCTATAATGAATGCCAGCGCGAGGAGGAGGTCCGCGCCACCCAAACACCAGGAAATTAATTGATGCCACTTCAGGTCAGCACTCAAAAAAAATGTTTATTTTCAAAACAACTGTGAAGCTAATTAAATTGTATACGATTAGACACGTATTTATCTATTCATTTGGGTCACGCGTCATGTTTACAAGGAAGAATGTCTGCTATTTGGATTGTTGGATACAAAATGACTTTTTGAAAACATTTTTTTGAGAAATAACTTGTGTTTTCAACTTGCTCAGTCCAATTTGCATCCACTAATTGCCCGGGATCCAGATGCCATGCTTCAGCAAATTGTGAAGAGTCTGGTCACCACCTTTATTTTAGATCAACTCAACAATATACAGGACAATCAGATTAGATTAGATTAGATTTGTTTGACGCACCAGCCCGATCTCACAAGAAAGCGTACATATACAACGACATTACAGGACATGTAAATTGCGTATGATTAGCACAATTTCATGTTGTTGTTTTTTTGCATACATATGCCATTTGTCGCAGTCTCAGTTAATTTTTTCTATGGTAGTTGTAAAGATGTGTTGTTATTTACGAATATTTATAAAATCCTTATCCTAATCATACCTGCTTGTCAAAGACTGATCCTGTCAGTGTCTGCGTACACTAGGTGAGTGGATACTAGATTGTAAAGTGCTTTGAGTGCCTGAAAAGGTAGAAAAGCGCTATATAAATAGACCATTTCAAATGTAATCTTAACCCACCCCAAGCTCCAGACCTAATCTACCCGGTTTAGTAATTTGATGTCTAAATTTACTCGTTATACCTACAGAAAATATCCCAACCTGGCTTCAACAAAACTCGTGTGTTTTTTAGACTGTGAAATCTTGTATAATTTTACACTTTTTCATATTGTACTATATCTACGGCGTAACATAAGTA